>DWNK01000559.1:0-11251 GCA_018250315.1 Hyalothyrus neleus pemphigargyra | reverse complement strand
ATGCCGCGCCGCCCCTGCTGCCCGCCCCGCGCCCCGCGCCTCGCGCCCGCCCGCCGCCACCATCCGCTGGAAAACATTTTGTTTAACCGACCAGCTAAATCAATTTGAGTCTGGCAGATTATTTTAAGCCTTCTGAGGCATTAACACGCGCTTGCTACCTTTCATACCATTGCTACCTTTCATACCTTTCATATTCATATCATTACTCTCTCCTGTCAATTTTATTTTGACAATTGACCGGATTTGATATATTTATTTTTCAGTATAAGCTTATTAGTTGCTACAAAATTATTTCACTTAATACTTATTCTTGCAACCAAAAGATTATATAAGATTGTAAATTGATAACTCACACGTCATATGGTTATTATAGCTGTGTAGTAGTTTACTACATCAAATACTTGGAATTTCAAAAATACAAAAAAAAATGAGAAGACAACTACCTGACACTGATCGCACCGTTCACCCTCTGTGTGTGGTGGACACACAAGACACTTGCCAGTTTCAGCTCTGCATGGCCCTCCGCCACAAGCGCAAGGCTGACAAGACCCTCCAAGAGTCGTAGGAGAGCCCCAATAACCAGAGTCGCAGCTAATGATAAAAAATATTATATTGAAAACATATTAGCTTGTGATAAGTGACGTGACGTGTTGAAACATCAACCAAGACTGCAGTAATGTAATTGTTTCCCATGAAAATAAAATCCATTAACAAAGAATTGTACAAGGGTCTTTACTGAGTCCCATTTTATTGCTAATGACATAATAACATATGACTTACAGCTCGCAATGATCTCCCGTGTAACCGTCCGGGCACTGCGTGCAGACGTACTCGTCACCTGCGGCGGCGGCAAGTGCACAGTTCGGACTAAAGTTATTCGAAGATTCGTAGAGGGGACACGCACATGGCTTACAAGCTCCCTGATAATAAAACAAATAATATGTAATAACCTCTGATATCAAATAACTCAGCTTACACTTAGTATATATAACAAAAAAATACACTAGTCATACATGTTTAAATATTGTATTATTTTACCTGAACTGGATTTCCATAATGCCCTGGTAAGCAGCGCTCGCAGTGTGGTCCGGTTGTGTTGTGCTGACATGGTTCGCAAGGTCCATCCACTGAAAATGAGGTAAATATTTACTTTCCTATTTTAAAGGGTTTCACCCAATCTAATAGACTGATTAAGTTGAAATTTAGAACAAATATGTATGTCTGTGGTACAATCACGGGACGGGACAACAGATATGGGGGTTACATTGGGTTATTTAGTTAAAAAAATATTGCAAATTATATAGAGACACATATAAAAAGAAAGGGATTATTAGTCTGAAATATATCCATTGTTTCATAATTTCAAAGTACAAGTTAGACAAAATATAGACAAGTAATGATTTATGATTTTATATTACTACGGTTCGACGTTCTCTCTGAATTCTGTTATAATAGAGTGAGTCTCACCAGCCGTGCAGCCGGCGTGCATGTTGCACGCGCACGGCACGCACTCGAAGGCGGGCGCGGCGGCGGGCGCGCGCTGCAGCCGCACGTGCGTCCACGAGCGCGCGCCGCACCGCGCGCCCGTGTAGCCGACCGGGAATGAGCAGACCTCACGCACACCCGCCGGGGCGCCTCGCACGTCCACGCCTTCGAGACGAACCTGAGTTTGAAAATGGAATGAGCGCCTTCTGGGGCATTTGAGTGCTATGATATAGAAATTAGCCCTCAGGAGAAGCAAAGATTTGTAATCGACTATTAAAGTTGGTCACAATTTATCTATGAGCGTTAATATCTAGTGAGGCGCATACCACCTGAATATTTAGTTACTGCAGCTCATTAAATTCTTCATACATCTAATTGGACTAAAATATTATCTCAAATCTCTTGAGATCCAAGTAAAGGTCCGGCGCATAGTGTTCATCATTCATCAATTATTCATCATCAATCACACCTTGAAGAGGTGTGCTAGTGTGATAAATTTCTATCAGCCTAAAAAAATACGTAAACAAACCTCATCTTGATCGCTATGAAAGTGCGCCCTCAGCATGATCGCCTTCAAGTTGCTCAGCACATCTAATAGCTGGCCCCTGGACCCCCGCTCCGAGTCCAAGTACCAGTCGCCTTCCACCAGCGGCGCCGATACATCCAGCAAGCCGGGAGTCATGTGGCTCGTGTTCATGTGCGTCAGCTTTCTGCCGTCTGAAATACGTCAACTGTTTTATTTAATGAAGAACAGGCGATATTATGTCAGGAAATATCAGGATTCAGCATTGCAACCTTTAAGAATGCTTGAGAAATTGCAAAAGGTAATTCCAGTATAATACAAAATTGAAATGGTTATTTTGGTGTAAAACATAATTGCTGTTATTAATGTAATTCACCAAATAATTAGGCATTATTTTCCATTGAATTATTCACAATCTGGGCTACTTAGATAAGTTTGTAGAACTTGTATAGTTTAACCGGGGAGCTGCCACTACCACCTACATAATTCGAAGCAAAGCTGTATCGATAAAAGTTAAAGCAATTCGGGATCCAAAATAGACGATACACGTATTATTTATGCGTCAAAAAGATTTCTAAGGTACTGATATTGACTGTAATCCCGTTAATCTTACTGTTAGGGTCAGGTCAATTGTAGGGAGCTACAATTTAGGAAAGTGTGAAAGAGTCGATAAAGTAAAGAAAAATTACCATTAGAAAGCAGGATGACGTCAGGTCCCACAATAGGGCTTCCCCCTGAGTCTCCCCGCGCTACTCCCCAAAACGCGTGGAAGTGTATAGTGCTTCCGTATAGTGAGGTCATATCCCCATTAAAGGTGGTCGTTAACCAGTAGTACAGCTCCCAACCTTCTACCTGAAATGCAAGGTCTTATAAGAAATAAATCATGACATTAAAAAGTAGCCAGCGTGAGCCAGCAACAGATTTAGGCGATTTCCTCTCCAATTTCCTCTCAAGCGATAACTCGTGGAATGCTTTAGATACGTATAGTTGTATTATGAAGCATGGTGAACGTCAGCTGCCGCGACTGACTGACAAAATATACTATCTCACGCACCAAAGGCATGCCACAATAAAAAGAGTGACTAAAACTTTTGTCATTTGTCGTTGGGCTACCAAGATGGTCGTAGATGATAGCGTAGTGGTTAAGAATTCCCTTCTCACTGCGGAAGGTCCGGGTTCCAACCCTAAACTTTCATATGATCACACGATGCATATCCAAGCTCTTCGAAAGAAGGTGAGGGTCAAATCATACGATGTGACCTTGCCACCGAGCAACCTTTTCAACCCGGACGTATGAAATCTTTGGACAAATACAACATTTGCCTCAGAACACTCTTTACATTTCGTGCAAGCATCAGCACTAGTCTACTATTCTGTGGCTTCGGTTAGGAAGTTCTATTTAGGTAATAGCTACTACATCGATATTAAAATTCAATATTACCTCGTAAGTGACAACGAACGGTTTCCCCTGCGGGTCCACGGACGGTTCGGTACTCTCGCGGCCCTCCGCGTCGGACACCAGCCACGCCTCGCCCAGCGGCAACACCACCTGCCCTCCCAAACGACCAATAAAGTGTCAAAAAATAACCTTATCTTACTAATATTATAAATGCGAAAGTTTGTTTGAATGGATGGATATTTGTTAGTCTTTCACACATCATCCGTATTTATATACAAGCCCCTACCGCTCCTCAAACATTATCACCTCGTTTAACAGATCTTAGTTTGTCAAAGTAGTGATGCGTGAATACGTCTCTTACAAAGAAAATCATGCTGGCTTCTTCAGTCCTTAAATTCCTAGTTGCCTCCTAAGACATAAGGGAAAAAGAGTACCTACCTACTGCTCTTCTAGGGGCACTAGGGCAGAGTTAGAAACCTCCCATTAAAATCAGCCTATTATTATTTTGCCTTACATACTTGAACACTCTTTGCGATAATTTAGTTCAATGAGGTGCGGTAATTAAATGCTTATCGAGTTATTACATTGTAGTTCTCGACAAAGACGACTCACCATCAGATAGCTGCTCAATTCAATATCTAAAAAAATGTGCACTTATGCAGATAAGAGCAAAATAAACCAAGCTGAGTTATTGACGATTAGTAATCACGTAATAAGTAAGCATAACTCACATCTTCCCCTGCAGTCACGTCCGCCTCACATTTAGTAGCAACGTGGGAGCAGTAGCAGGCCCGGCAGCCGCCGGCCAGCTCGCCACTCAGCCCGTAGTGGCCAGTAGCGCACGTGTCACAGCGCTCGCCTACGACGTTTGCCTGGGGATGGAGCAGTATGTTTGAAATTGAACATATTCAAGAAGAAAAAAGTAATCATCTGAAGCTCTCAAAATTATACTCTGTTGTGGCTCCTATGGGCACACACAGACGTACGTATAGAATTTTAAAATGTGTTCGACCTGTTGCAACTGAGTTATTTCTTTCGTCGAAAATAAGGATCCCTTCATACTCAATCGCTATCTTTTTTCAGAACAAAAGAAACATACAGACTTTCACATTTAATGAAACGAAATTTAATACGTTACCTTGCATTCACAAACATCGTCACAGATCCTCTCGGGGTCAACGATGCCCCGAGGGTCACACTTGCAGGCCGGAGTGGTCTCTTGATACACGCAGTACGGAAACATAGCGTTAGGCTCTTCGCAGGCGTCGCAGAGATGACCGCTGTAGTTCGGAAGGCAGTTGCAGGAGACTCTATGGTGTTTTTTGTCCCATTTACAGGAACCTGGAATGGAAATTAATTAAGTAGAAGTGGAAGTATTAAAAGTTTTCCATTCAATATTTCTTAACTTTGGAGGGTAATTGTTAGAAATATAGATATTCCCTCGAAGTGGATCAGAAATGTACAGGTAAATCAGGTATCCACGAGGACTAGATAAGGAGACTATAATAATTAATATACAAATAGGCAAAAATAGAACAACTTAGAACAATTTTCTGGCGTGTTTGTAAACTGCTTTTGATTATTTTTCTTTTGTTTATTGACAAGTTTTACTGATATCAATATAATTTTTTAAACTGAACCCAAAAGTAAGTTTAATATTGCGGTCGAGAAACATGTTGTCCCTACGATCCAATTCGAAATGTAACTTTGTTGTAACAATATAAATAGATAATTTATATTTCAGTCTAATTTCGACAAGTCTAAAAAATCGAGAAATATATCAATTACACAGTGACTTACCATCGGAACCCTCAGAATCGCATTCACACGGAAGACACGGGCCATCGGGATGGGCGTTGTAGAAACCGTTGAGACAGCGGTCGCAGAGAGGTCCAGCTCTATTTTCCTAGAAATATAATAGAATGCTGCTGTTAATAAATGTGTCTGCACTTACCTGTGTGTCTGTTCACTGTCTGTTAAATACTACGGTGTAAAATATCTACTAGAATCAAACACTTTATGAAAAACTGGGATTAAAAGTAAAAAGCTATACACCTATGCCATACGGATATAAAAACCAAGTCTGCCGTTATAACCAAAATTGACGTAAAATTTCTGTTCTATTCGAAGTTTGCGTTGGATATATACTTATATCATTAACCAACTCAAATATTATGGACCATCTTTTCTATTAATCTTTTATAGGTATTGATCGAGAATTACATTTTTGAAGTGAAGTACTTCTTAGGCGGCGCTTCCATTCAGACAGGTGGTTCAGAAACTTTATTTTAAAACAAAATATTAATCTAAATAGGTACTAACTAAAATATGTAACTAAATAAATAAAAAATCCTTACCGTGCAGTTAACACATAGAATAGCGCCGGTATCATCCAGCGAATTCTCCCCACGTTCCCCACAGGAGTACTTATCATCTGCGTTATCAGTCTGGTCGCAGGGTTGGTGAGGGTGCCACGGGGTGCCAGAACAACAACGCTGGCAATGCACTCCGCACGTGCCTTGGAGGCAGTCGCATTTTGCACTCTGGAAATAAAAATGGAAGATATTTCACACGAGGTTCTTTAAAAACTTGCCAGGGAGTGCGGCTCGCACACTAACGTTCCGAACAACACAAAGTATGCAAATAATTATTTATGTACTTTTGTTAATTATTTTTTATCATAATAATTTTTTACTGATATAAATACACATTGCAGATTTATTCCTTTACTTGCTGTCCGACCTTTTTCAAATTTCATGATTCTAGGTCAATGGGAAGTTCCCATAAATAGCCGTATATTTAAATTGCGTTCACTTAGAGGCTTGATTTTTTCATTTAAAAACTGCAAGGGCAAGCCTGAGAAAAAGTGTTTGACAGAAAAAGCCCCTTAAAAAGCCTTAAACTGCGTCGAGTCCGATGATGCATTGATAACTTATCTGATACAAGTGTTCTAAGGAAACCGTGAGTAATTACCGGCTACTATCTTTAGTGATTTACTTCGATGAAAGAGATTTTCAGAATAATAGTAGTAAAAACAAATATTCTGCAATTCATAAATAAGTCATATTTATAGGCATTGAAGATAGCAAATGTAATAAACGATTTCTCCACTCGCTTGTCATAGCGGATTTTACACAAACATAATGCAAAGGCAATGACATAAGTTTAAATAAAATATCACTTGACCTGGAATCGACTCCACAACTAAACTCATATGGTAATTGTGCCATGTGGTTGTCGTATGGATAACATATAGAATCACTAGATAACATAAAGATTCATGATGTAATTTCTTTTTAGGTATGAACCTAACGAAGGAGCAGGCGAGCTACCTGATGGTAAGTAGTCACCACCGCTGTACACATTTACAAGTTTACAATACCTTTCACAACACCGGAGCAGCCGCTAACGGTACACCGGATGTAAAAAGAAAAAAGAAGAAGGGATTTATGTTTCCCTCCCGCCCCGTCCCCCCAGGGCGAAGATTTGGTAAGGATGAGCTCAGAGGATCCAGCAACGTTTTGAGAATCCTCGGCCCCGAGGATACGCCGACAGATGCACTGCAACAGAATGGGAAGGGTGGGAAGAGGAAACCGGAGCTCGTGCTGTGGCTTCTCAAAGCGTTACTACTGATGAGAAGTCGGCATCACGAGATTCGCACCTTGTCTCGATGGTCGTGAATATGCATCGTAAATCCCTTCAAGCAGGCGTAGTATTAGTGACTCCTCAGGTGTTGTAAATATCCATAGGCGCCGATGACTACCACCAGGAAGCCCGCATGTTTCTTCGCCAGGCTTAAACACAAAAAACTATCTAATATCCAAAACATCATACCTTGTGATTAACACTGCAGTGCTTCGCATGTCCGTGGCAGAGACATCTAGCGGCCAGAGTGAGCTCTCGTACAGTGTAGTACTGGTGAGTGGCGGGCGCGCGCGCCCGCCGGGGAGCTGCGCGCCAGGCTGCACGACCTCGCGCTTTCCAGGTATGTCATATCTTTCAGCTTGTTCCAGGTCTTGAGCCTTGACTCCAGGTCTGTTCCAAATCTAGGTACCACTGGGTACTAAGTTTCGACTCATGTACGCTCCAAGTCTGGGATACGACCGATATATGCTGCCTCTCGAGCGCCACTGATCGTAAACATGAACGCTTATGGAAGAATTATATTGTAGTCAGAAGTTGTCACTTTTGACTACTTAGTACTTACCGTCAAATAATACCAACATATTAAAAATAGTTTTTTCTATAATTATATATTCATTTACGTTCTTTCATTCCCAACAGAGATAAACAAATGCCGCTATTGGAGGAATGCCTTCGCAACGGCAAGCAGCTGATATCTAAGAAGGACGTCACGGACACTCACGCTGTACGGGATAGGATGAAGGTAATGAAATAATTACAATGTATATAATAACATTTTTTTTCAATCTTTCTTCTCAAATGCAAAAGCTCGCTTGGATGGATGGGTGTTTGTTAGTCTTTCTCGTAAAAAGGCTTATAACCTGGATTAGTATAGGATACTTTTTACCCATTAACAGGTCCCTGTAGAATAATTTAGAGTCCATGCAAGCGAAGTCGCGGGTCGGAACTAGTACATAATAATTTAAAATATAACGATAACAATAATTACGTTGAAGTAATGTCCCATCTAAAGTAGGGTCATGTATTCAGCTTTGATGCATAAAATGAGATTCAACCAATTTGCAAAATACAATAAATAGTTCTATACATATTATTACCCAAAACAATAAAAATATATTTGAAGTTGCTTTTCGCGAACATTGACCCGATAATTGATATATTTAAATTTTATTTATTTTTTTGACAGGCATTGGAGAACCAGTGGCGTGACTTTAACACCTCGCTCGAGGAGAAACAGAAGCTCTCTAAACAGAGGGCGGACCAACTCAACCAATACGAAACACTCAAAGTTCAGGTATATATAACACAGCTTTATCATTATCATGATCAACTCATGATCGTCCCACTGCTGGGCTGGGCAAGTGCGGCTTGGTAAACATCATACACCCTTACCAAAGTTTTTTTAGAACTCGGAAGGTCTCCTCGAGATGTTTTAATTTACTTTATCGGTAAATTATATATGGGTAAGTAAATATCGCTTGCCGATAATAATACAATACGCACAATAATTGATAATAATAATGATAATAATTGTAATACGCACGTGGTTTGAAAAGATCTCTCTCTCTCTCTCTCTCTCTCTCTCTCTCTCTCTCTCGCTCTCTCTCTCTCTCTCTCTCTCTCTTGGCTTACAATCTAGACCTACTTTTAAATCGCTCTCTTCTTTAAAATCTCTCGTTTCCAATATTTTCTTCCATGTTTCATCATCTCCTTTTTACAATTTACGTAATTATATTGTGTACTGAAAGTTTTTTTGCTAGTTTTATTCTTCCGTGTTTCTCAAGTTATTAAGTTATATAAATAAGAGAAAAACATGAAACAGAACTTTAAATTTTTCGACGAATGGATCATTCATATGTACTATGTATTGTTTTTCTAATACTGTCATGTATGTGGTACGTCATGGAGTGGCTGCAGTCGTTGGATAAATAATGTCGTGTGACTTGACTGACTCCCGATCACCTTCAGGCTGGAGTCTACCGTATCTCTTGTCGTTTAGCTTATAGATAAAAAAAAACACTTATGTATGTGTCAGGTGCTGGAGTGGCTGCAGTCGATGGAGGGCCGCGTGGGGCACCTGCGCGCCGTGGCCGTGGACCTGGACGTGCTCAAGCTGCAGCAGGACGAGCTGCGGCCGCTGGCGAAGGAGCACCGGGACTATTCTATCAACATCGATAAGGTTTGTGGCTGGTATATCTGATAATATGTGTATATATGTCGCACCAATCTACTGTGGAGCAATTCTTGTTTTGGTTTTTATTTTGTCGACTTACTCATCATCGTGAATCGTTGCAAAAAGTGACTTAACTTGTTTTTAATTTTTAACGAGCTGCTACCTTCCGTTCCGCCCGTCTCAAATTAAAGTACCCTAAGATACTTCCGATAACATCGGCAATCTACGGCAAGTGATAGTCCTGTCAAAATCCGTCCAGCGATTGCGGAGATTAGCCAGAACAAACTGACAAAACAATTAATAATTGCTTTTTGTTTTCAGTGCCGTCCTAAATGCCATTTGCGTTTAGCTAAGACACTACAATTTTATTTATTTGTACACCTATATTATAAACGTGATGTGTTCGTCAGGTGAACGAGGCGGGCGCGCTGTACGAGGCGCTGTCGCGCGGCGAGCGCGCCGACAGCCCGCAGCGCCGCCGGCAGCTGTACAGCCCCACTAAGCGACAAACGCCCAGTCAGTATATTATTTTTTACGTTTATACCTCGCGGCTAGCCTGGAATGGTGGGCGGCTTACCTGATGGCAAGTAGTCACCGCTACCTATGGACGTGCAACGAAAGGAGTTGCCAATGCTCGCCGACTTTGAGGAATTGATATAGGCACCACAATAAAATGAGAAGGCTAGGAAGAGAGAATCTGGCTCTCAGGCGTACTACCGCAAAACGACAATTCAGCCAGATCACACGATGGGGCCTAACCACTAGCACCAGCATATTTTCATTCTGCGAAATTACTACTTAATTCACTTGCATTTTTAATAAAATATTCAACATTTTTAGGCCGTACCTTAGAAACGAGGTCTCCGTCGCCGGGCAAGCTGGGGCTCGCCAGTCCGGCGTCAGCTCATTCAGCTTCCAGTGGGTTCTCCTCACGACGATCCAGCCAAGATGGCTTCCATCTGGATGGTAAGAATCGTATTACATTTAAACATATTTTTGGCTAGAACAAGTGTCTACAATCTGAAGTTATTCATGAATGCATTTCTGTTTAGATAACTTAATTAAGTTGTCTTATGAATCACTACCATATAGGGATGACAATTCAATCTGCACTGCTTGCTTGAATTCGTAAGATAAATAATATTTATCGTATTACAAGTCATATGTACAATGTATGTTTTAAATTTGTATCTTTACGAAATAAAGGTATCAATTATTATTATCCTAAAATCACCACAAATTGTTATGCACTATGCAGGACATTGACCTCGGTCGCAGTTGATTCTATAACGTACCACGCAGGATATGACCAATTAGTGCGCGATGATTCGCGCTTAAATCTCATTTTTTTACAATGTTTACATTCTTTTCTCAGAACTGTCACCAGTACAACAACAGCTGTCCGAGATCAACAACAGATACGGTCTGTTGGGCACCAAGCTGGCCGACCGCCAGGCCGAGCTGGACTCCATCCGGGAAGAAGTCAGGAAGCACCTGGACAGCTTCCGCAGTCTCAACACTTTCCTGGATAAGGTATGTTGCTGTTACATCTGGAACCAGAGGCCTATTCAAACACAAAAAATGTTATCAAAATCGGTCCATCCGCTTATCAAGTTAGATACTTCGGGAATTTTCTTTGAATCTTTCAATTCTCCACCTGGGTAATATGCCTATACTCAAAAGAACCTCGATAAGATTCAAATTAAAAAAAACTTTATCTTGACTAGACTTGTTTAAGTTTAAAAAAAAACCTGAATATTTCATCAGGTACAGAGACAACTGCCCAAGGAGTCTGTGCCGAACACGAAGGAGGAAGCCGACAAGACAATCAAGCAGGCGCGCGCCGTGCTCGAGGAGATGTACGAGAAGCAGAGCATTCTCGACTCCACTAAGACGCAGGTGGGGTTGCTTTTTGAATGGCCAAGCATCGTAACAGGATGAGAAGGGTGGAAAATGTCAATCTGACTCTCAGGAACTACCGGAACACGACAAGTCGCTATTGATGGTGGACTCCGGCCTGAGGGTC
>DWNK01000558.1:0-11257 GCA_018250315.1 Hyalothyrus neleus pemphigargyra | reverse complement strand
GTGTTCCGGTAGTGCGCCTGAGAGTCTCTCTTCCCACTCTTCCCATCCTTCCTATCCCATCGCATCCCTTTTCCCTTCAAAGGTAGGAACTCCTCGATATTGCAAATGGTCATAGGAGGCAGTAACTACTTACTGCCTCCTATGGCTAAAAAAACAAAATACCAGTAAAAATTTCGAATATTAGTAATTTCCTTTATTCAACAGTAAATCTTTAAAAGCTGATAAATGGATGAACCACGTCCACAACACTTCACATTTTGTCAGCAACAAAATATTTAGCTTCAAAATATTTTTCCGTGCAAACTTTATCCGTTTCATTGAACTCTGTAGCATCTAGTGCTAAATTTCAGTTGGAACCAACCACTCATAGCGATGTTTTCGTTAGAATTCATTAGCGCTAAGCAGCGGGGTGTGTGTGTACATCGACAAACATTGTTAAAGGAATCGTTACAACGACGCAAACAAACCCCTTTTATATAAACAAGTAGTGGGACGTATTAACTGACTTGTTTCACCACAAAGAATAAACTACGAACTATTTCATTCAGTGATTAAAAGTGTGAGAAATGTGCAAGGTTTAATATGCTAAACAGTGACCAGCATAAAACCGACAGAAAACTTGAGCATGAAGCTCTTTGGTGGGTTTGATGTCGACAGCGCAACTGAACACGCGATTGTTCGCCAGTCTGAACAAATTGGATGATCGTCATCTTCTGAAGTAGGAAATGACAATAATATTTTGGAGAAGCAAAATTCCTTAATATTATGAACCTTTGTATTTATTGATCTGTGTTTGTATTGGATCTTCTTCAAAAATGTAACTTAGAACAAATTGTTATTTCCCTCCCAACAAAAGTATGTCAAAACTAGCCAAAAGGTGTGTTAAATATTAATATACATTCATTGAATTCTTGTCGAGCACAGGGTAGAAAAAATAATAATTCAAATTGCAATCTTGCCACGGATTAGATTAAAGTAGAACCCGAATAATTCATTTCCAACAAAAGTATGTCAAAACTAATAACTTTAAAGAAAGTTCCGATTCATTCCAAAATATCTCCAGAATACGTCCAAGGGATGCCATTCACAGAACAGAACTCACTCAACATTCCGCACCGTACATATGTACGTAATATCCCGCCAACTTTTACCAAACACGCCGCATAAAAAGACGAACTTTTTACATCAAAACTTTATTTTCTCTCGCGCTGATTCGTACGTGCGACCGACTATATTTCGACTGATTACTGTCTTGGAAATACCTATTCGGCTCTCTCCATACATTCTCTTTCGGATATTAGAGCTGCATTTATTGGTTTACGTCCGGTGCCAACAGAGTTCGGAGTTTAGAAAATACTTTCGTATTGGATTTTTGTATGCGATGAAATTGTTGAATGAAAAAATAATTATAGGCTGTTATAGAAAGTGAAAATCTCATTCTTGGGTTCCTAAGCTTGCAGAGATTATCAATAAGAAGGAAAGCATTGTGAGGAAACCTGCATACTTGCAAGTTTCACATAATGTTCTTAAAGGATATTTATCAAACTACACTCAACCAGCGTGGTAGATTACTGCTTACCTATAATGAGAAGTGTAAAGAAGACCAGAGGACAGCTGGAGAGCTTAATTGTTTACGAACATGATCATAATCTGTCGCACCACTATAGAACACGGGATATGGTACCACAAATCAATAAGCACTACATCAATCTAAGTAAATACAGCCAGGTAACTTGTGTTAAATTCTATTTGAGTCTAGATTCAAAGATATCATTGTATTGGAACAAGAAACGAAGTAGAGCGACAAGAGGAATGAAGAAACTTGTCATCCTTATATTTGGTTGAATGAGGAACAAAATGGAGATTAACGAGTAGGGATGGAGTACGTGGAGGTAAATATCGAATTTGAACACCTTCGATATTTACCTCCACGTACTCCAATGTGTTTTGTTCCCTGCACAAATTCAACCACCTTGTTTTTATTCGTTAAACCTACCGATGAGGCATTCGGGTCAGTTTTCACTCCCGCATATAAAAATTTAAAAGAGTAGTGGGGTCTGCAAAGCATTGCCGGAATTGAAAGAAAGCTGTAAACAAAACCACTTGAATTAACAGTCAAGGAAAACATCATGTCTGCAATGTAGAGCATTATGTTCAATTAATATTATGTAAAATCTACAGCCTTCAGCTGAAGTGTTTTATACCATTCATAAAGTATCAAGATTTCAGTCCCGTATCTAATCCTATTACAGAAAAATTCAGTCAGAAAACATCACTCAGGCCGAATTACGAAAGTATTCATAAAATACAAGTCAGAAGCGACGAAATAAACATTTTCTCGTCGGAGCATCGTAAAATATTAGCGGAACGGTTCATGAGATCGCAGTAACTCATCCTCATTACGTTACCCTTGAACATTCTTATAAAAACTTGTTCCCGCTTTGTTTGTTCCGCAAATTATTATGAAGTTCATGCGAAGCCACGGGAAATTAAGCATCGTCGTGCGGAAAAACATAAAACACAACCACATTCATCATCTCGCTCAAAGCGGGAATTCGTATTGCGAACGCGAAAATTCGTATTGCGAATGCGAAAATGCGAGAATTACGGTCACGTGCGATATACTTTCGTATGAAGTATGAAATGGTCCTACGTTTTTTTGGCTTTTTCGCCTTTGGGATGTGCATGCGAGTTGTTCGTTTTTCACTTATTATTTCAACTAGTATTTTCGGGATACGAAAATGGGTGCATTTTTTCAGCTAATTAAAGTCAAGACTATGTTTCGAATATCATTAGGCAAAGACAAAACAGTTCAGATCCATTTTCTCTTGTGTTTGTCAAAATATTTTCTTGTTTTTGTTTTTCTCTATTGCCGAAAAATATCCGAAACAGGCTCTATGAAGGGTATCAACTCAATAATAAACTTAATATTGCAGCCCAAAACTTTGCCATACATTCCAACAGAAAATGTATGCTGGCACGCATAATATTAAGAGATTGATATTGTATTCGAATTTCGACTAATTGGCGAACTTTCTTAAATGAAATACAAAGAGTATATTCTTGAATAAAGCTTGATATCCGTTTTTCAGAATGATCATTATAATGTTCTACCGCGCTTTTTCTCCATAGTCTACTTTCGACTATGGCTAACCATCTCATTCGCAGGGGAGAGCGAAGCTCAGAACTGGGATAATAATGGGTTCAAATTGTTTAATTTATTTATCTTCAGATACGGAACGATTTTTTGGATCTCATGCAGTAATTGAGCCCAACTTGAACAAACGAACCGAATAATTAGACGCCAATAAAAGCAACCGAGTTCACATTTCGCAACCAATTACAGAACAAATTAAAGAGATTCGTAACATCGTAACATTGAAGGAGGACGCTAATAGAATCTCCTGGTATTTAAGACCCGCCGAGGCTGAAAACCTTTACCGATCGGGCGTCGGGTTACCTCGCGCTGTACCGCACGGCCTGAATACAAATGAGCAAATCTTAACCCTCAATCTGCTACTGAATGCATGCAAGAAGAACGATAAAAACCCCACCTGAACATTGATTTTTTAAAGAACATTTCTCCATTCCCCGCTTTCTTATTACGTGGAGAATTTCGCTGAACGCCCTCGGTTCATCGAGCAACGTTATCTAGTTCGAGTTTCTTAAATTAAATTAAACGGTATTTTGTATTCCATTTAGTTAATACTCTGAGTGTGGTTAAATAAATTTGTTCTTTTTTAAAGCTCACACTGTTCTATACATTATGTTTTCCTAATTAACACACACATTTATTAATCGGTTACCTTAATAAAACGTATAGTTGTTTTCTGCCATCCGTATTCTACCGAACCATGTTAGTGAAGTACCTTTGAATATCAACCAATAGAGATAAATTGCATTGCTATAAAATTATCTTTTTCATATATGTATGAAAATTATATTCTAAATTAGTACAGATATTATTCAGTTACTCTTAAAAGAAATAAAACGCAGGCTGTATAAAATATTAATTTCTTTTACTTTCCTTACCTTTTGATGAAGATCCATCACGCCTAAATAAAAACACTATGTGTGCTACAAATATTACCTGTGTATCGATCACGATGCTATCGGGTCTTAATATGAAGACAATCTTTTGGTGGTGGTCTAATATACAATCGACTGACGGTTTGTCATATTCTGACTTGGTCGCGTTTTGCGGTATTCCGTACTCGATCCTATAGTTATGTTATTTTGCTTTTTCATAATATATTCAAGCATTAAAAAATCAGAGATGCGCCTTGAAAGCCAGACCTCCAAAATGCAATACTGTAGTTCCAAACTATCGTATTTAAATACTACGCAATATAATTTCTTATCATTATGCTATCACAATTTATCAGTACCACAACTAATACTCCCTTAGCTTTCAATTAAGCTCTCACTAGCTCATATAGGATATTTAAAAATGGTTAAAGTTCACTACAGTATACTCTACAATATTTTGTATGTGTGTTCTGTTTCTGCTCACTTATGAGACGCCGAACATACCTCAGACAAGATGGCTGAGGAATAGCCACGCATTTTCGACAGACTTCAGGTAGGTAGGTAGGTTGATATACACTTATGAAATTAATCACATATGTCTCATAACGGCAGTGATCACCAAACGTAAGATGGACTTACCTTAAGCCACCTTACGTTACTTACCAGGCGTCCAGGTTCAGCCCGACATGTTTAATTCCTGATGGAAATGTACGGCCTAATGTTTACGGTCATTCCGTCCAATTATCAGCTCGTCAGTCGTCTGTTAGACAAAAGCCTCCATTGGTGTGCTCAGCATTCATTTTTATGAATAAATTCGTCTAGCGTTTAAAATGAATATCTCAATCTTTTAGGATGATATTTGGAGCCCAATACCGCACCAAGTTCACCTGTTGTATGTTACAACTGGCAAGCCTAAAGGCGAGGTTCTTACTTTAAAACAAAACACTCGCTTAAGCCTACACTTTATACCACACGCGAAGTGTTAACGTGTTCCTTCGAGTTTGTTCGCTGATCCCCAGATCTCTGCCCAAATACTTTCCAAATGCCTACACTCTGTTTTTCAACTTAATCGCAAACGCCAAGGATTTCCGAGTTTACTTCTACATGTGTTCGTTTTATTTGAGTGTTTCGTTAAAACAATTGTTTTATTTATTTGTAAGACTTGCGGATTTTAGAAGTTTTTGTACCGTTTTAACAACTTTTTTTTAATGGAGGTCATAATAAAATAATTGATGATTAACACAGCATCACAATTTCTTTGCCGTCTTATTGCTTTAGATTCAGGCATCGCGTCAGAATAAGTGATAATAATATGCACAAATATTATATGCTTATATTAATATGCTAGGCTAGCTAAGAGCGGATTGGTAGACTTCTCACACCTTTGAACAATAGCTTTAAACCTCAAAAAAAAAATTCCGCCTATTGCGGTAGATAGGTAACAACCTTTCTACCGCATTAGGCAGATTTTTTTTAGAAACTTGAATCTACCTATTGCGGTGCGTTAGATAGTGACAGACGGAAGTAACATGTTTTTTTTTAGATATGGAATCCTAAAAAATCATGTCTCGGCTCCGGTACCCAAAATAATATCATAATAACCACGCTGAAGCATGTAGAGGTTTCAAGTTAGTTATAAAACAAAATAATATGTAAACCTCATTCAAAGTATTATCAGCAAACCCAAACCAACGCAGTAAAAAGTAGAAATGAAAATCTTTTACGGCCATTTTAATCGCCGTAGAATACATATTTGCTTATCGTTACTACTAATAGCTACTACAAAACTAATTCTACGGTAAGGTTGCTTACTACGGATTAAACACGGCGATAATATAAGCGCCGTCAGTCCACGATTATTAAATGTTCCAGTAACTTCCGGGCATTTTGTATTCACCAAATACTTCAGTATTGTTCATGCGAGGCGTTCTACACAATATTTAATTGCCTAAATATCTGAAATTGTTACATTATGAAAACAGTGGTTTCACTTTTGGATTTGCCTTATAAAGGTTTTAATTGTGATTTTACGATATTAGGAGTGCGTTCCAGAAAACGCCTTCTCAATGCTCAAAATGTAGGTACATTCGGCCATACATTTTTCGTGATTTGAGCGTTTTGAACGTCAAGTGGAACACGCCCTATGACAATTCTTGTGCATCAAGGAATACTTAATACTTATCCGGTGGGACTGAAAGATATTTTTAATAGTTTAATAGTTGTTTTTAAACTAATGTCTTCGCGGAATATACATATTTACGGGTACTCACGATAAGCGTATTTTTGTATGCCGATATTTCGACCCGTTTATCGTGAGTACCCGTTTTCATGTTAAAAAAAAAGTTTAAGTTTTTCAAATATTCCTTTTTTTAGACTCCTACCCAGCAAGCGAGTCAGCTGATGTTAAATAGTCACCGATGCCTATGAACATTTGAGATACGCTAATGCTAACGAGTCGCTAATGCTACGCTACATTAGCGACTTTGAATGGAAAGATGGGATTTACGATGCATTTCCACCCCACGTCCACAACCCCACGACCTCATATCCACACTTGGAGCAAGGTCTTGTGACTCCGAGCTCTCTTGAAGAAACAACGCTTTCAGAACGCCCAGGTACGGAGATAGACTCACTTCAACTCTCTCTACCTCTCAGGCGCACTGCCGATACACAACAAGTCGCTATTAACGGTAGACCCCGGCTTGAGCCATTGGTCCTGCCCAGTCAGGTCACACTATAGGACTTTACGAGTAGCAATACACATCTAAATATTCATATATCTTTGTATACCACAAATCCACATATTCATATATCTCTGTCAAATTCCGAAATTCCAACAGTTATGAACTAGAACGAATGCAGTACGGCACAATCAAAAAGCGTTTCCAAAACCATTACGGAAACTCAAACAAAACCAGGCACACGACGCGTTTTTCGTATGAGCACTTCGGAACAAGTCCGGACGTGTTTATTACATTAGTTACGAATAGTTTTAAAATGTAACAAGTTGGTGCGTCCAGGCATTCGCGGTCTAAGTTGACAGGTAGTCCTGGCAAAAACATGGCTTATGTTATGATCCCGTAGAAATAAACCACATTTCATGTATTTAAAGTTATTTCATTTTTATTATGTTTTGTTACACTGTTTTTCTATTGGTGGTAATAAGGTACCATCGTTTGGCCTAACTGGCTAACAAACACCCTCTACCCTTCTTCTTCCCATGCTTCATATCCCATCCCTTCAAAGCTAACGTAACATTGAAAAGTTGTGATACACCAGAGTGTTGCAAATGTTCATAGGCGGCGGTGGTATCAAGTATCTCGTCTGCCTGTTTGTTTGGCGTATAAATATAAAACTGTGAACTTTTTAAGTGTATATTGTGTCGTCTAAATATAGCGGATTCTTGGGGCTTCCCATGGCAACATTTGTGTGCATAAGCCTAGCGTACAACGTATTAATGTGGTACAAATGAAACTTTTATTTGTTCTTCGTCTGTTATCAAAACAAATAAGAAAGCATTTGCTATTACAAGGATTCTGAGCTATCAATTTCTTTGCAGATGTACACAAGCCTTTTTCGATACTACGACGTTGCGATCTCATTCGCAAAATCACGCACCGTAAGAATCCACCTTAAAACAAATCCCCGCGTCCGTTTTCCTTGGACCGACGTCTCTTCTGAGTGGCGTGTGCCTAATGCGCGAAAAATAAGACGGTCGTATCGTTTCCGCCCCGAACGCCACAGCTTTCATTGAGTTCAGTAGATGTGTCCCTATATATATATTTAGTTCCCACAATATTATTTGAATCCATATTGTTGCCAGTAAATAAAAGTATCTGTAAATTTGACTGTCTTTGCTGCAATAACATTCATCCACAGGGCTTTAAAGGTCTGCCAATGAAGATGTTCTTAATTTTTAACACCCGTAGTTAGTTGTGTGTGTAACCGTTGTAACTGATTTAGATACGGTTTTCTATAAATGGCCAGTGATTTTTGTTTTTTATATTTAATCCTATTTGCTTACAAAAGTTTTATGTGTCGTGGGTTTTTTTATTTCGCTTTTATTCATCTCGGCATTTTCGACGAGATGTCTCAAAATAGTTCTTAGAAAATACTTTAAAATGTCCCGTGTTTTCTATATCTGCGATGAATATCTGCTCGTCAAGGAGTATCGCTGTAACTTAGATTATAGATACTTAATCTAAGCGCTGTAAAAACACCGATATCTGTCACATACAGCCCACCGACAGGACGAACAGCTGGGCTCCTCGTTGCGAGATACAAACTGATCCATTTCGCCCCAACGCACACCACAGCTGCGCTTAGAATTTCTAAATATTTTGAAATACGTAACATTCTTAGCCAAATCGTGTTTTAAATAGAGTCTTACGATCTTTAAAAAAATTTACGCTGCTGGTGCTTTTCGGTATTTTTGCTTCTACTTTTTGTTTTTTTGGCTAGTTTTAACTAGTGCCAAATGATATGTATAATAATATTAATTAATGTACAAACTCCAATCTAGGTTACAACTTTTCTACTATCATTTAATATTATGCCTGGCATTCTTTATCCAAATCAATCTTATCTAAGGTTGATATCTTGCATTTTCCATCCGAGCTTGTCTCCATTGGGCACATCACTGCAAGAGTTAGATACAAACTGATCAATTTCACCCCGACACCTAGAAATATGTACTCGGTTACGCTCCAACTAACCCCACAGCCCCCTCGGTTATGCCCCAACTCAGCTCTGAATTTCACATGCTAATACGCTCCATTGGAGAAGTATCTGAGGTACGCCTGATGCAGTATTTTGTTGAAGAAAAGAGGTTT
The DNA here is from genome assembly GCA_018250315.1 of Hyalothyrus neleus pemphigargyra. Lineage (NCBI taxonomy): Eukaryota > Metazoa > Arthropoda > Insecta > Lepidoptera > Hesperiidae > Hyalothyrus > Hyalothyrus neleus. Next base: position 2,396 of record DWNK01000558.1, on the reverse strand, counting down.
TTAAAGAATTGAACCATTTTGTCCCGACGACTCGCGCCAAAACAGCTTTCAAATAGTTTACATGCTAATACGCTCGGTGGAATAGCTGAGGTGTCTTGGTGCAAGGAGATAAAAAGTATAGCACGTTTAAAGATAGGAGGATTTTCTTCTTACATTCCGTCGAGTTTATTACGATAGGTACCAACAAAACCAGTTTTATTACTTCCTGCTATGAAAATTGAAGGCATTCAAAATTCTAGATATTTGGTTTGGGACATTGGGATATTAATGTTTCATTGGGTTAAATATTTTTTACGAAAATCGGTTTGTTATTTACATGTTATACAAGGTGCCGATTCGATTACCTGCATCCTTGTATCGGGTGAATCAGACCACGATACACTTACAGAATCAAGAATTGTTAACAAAATGTCTTATTTTCTAAAACTATTATATATTCTAAAACTTAGAATAGGTGATGAGAATAAGTGAATGGTACCTATTATTAATATTAATAACTAAGAAAGTTGTATTTTTCTACTACGAATTCTACCAAAATTTGTTATAGGATATCAATGCATAAGTCTAGTGCATAGCCTGTATTATATTATTATTAGTGCAAATAACCTTCAGGTAAAACCGCTTTAGGTGGAGTCATGTCAGTTGTTGCTTCTATTAAAAAATCCCGCGTTTTACTAAGAAGTGAAAAATTCTTCAAAGTAACTGAACCGGTTTGTTACCCAGACACATCCCATTGAGTTTATTACGCCTTGCTCCAGCAAAGCTTTGCTATATTTTACATGTTAATACGCTCCATAGGAGATAGTCTAGCTGAAGCATAGCTTCCTTGTTATTTATACGTCTGAATTAAACACATATTAATTAAATTTAGCCTTGCGCCGACATCTTTGTTTTTTACCGACTTACAAAATGAAAATGTTCTACAATAACTCTGTCAATTGTGGACAGACATAAATCGTTTTTTTGTTTGAAAGGTGGTACCCGTCTACAAACAATGTTACAATTACAATCAAAATTCAAATAGGTATTTTGTTTGTTGCACAATTTTTAACCGACTTCGAAAAAGGAGGAGTTTCTATGTTAGACTGTATGTTTTTTTTGGTATGTCCAGCGATACCTCTATCAATTGTAAATCGATTTTAATATTTTTTTAGAAAATCATGGAAATAATAATTATCACAAGAAGAAAAAAGGAACTTACACATTTGCACCTTCTTGTAAATAACTTAAAACGAGGGCTTTTATTAGGCTATCTTGCTTCTTATCATTTTCTGGTTCGTAAACTTTAAGGAGGCGATCTTAATCCGTAAGTGTAGCATCGCATCTGTGATCCCCTTCAAGTAGGACTCATATTCTATTTGTTATCTATTATATAAATATCGGTAGGCACCAGCATTCACTTAATGTTAGAAGGGCTGCATCTTTGCTATAATTTTTAAATAAAAAAAATGCTTACTGAACATGTCTCGATAATACATAGTCGAGTATTTCGAAAAAGGATATACATGTATGGTATATACAATCATATATTTTTTTATTATTAGACAATTACATTTTTATCCTGATTTTAATAACATGTTTATACAAAGTAGCGCCTTATACTATCGACTTTTACTTGAGTTGACTATAACTTCTAGAATTTTACTTAAGTAAACTCCGCTCCGACTTATCTTCAACAGTGTAACATATGCTCTATAGAAACAAAAGCCGGATTTTCCTACACATCTCATTGAGTTTATAATACCTTACTTCTACAAAACTACGAATACATTAAATGAAAATATTTTGCAGGTAAAGTTTAAAATAGACATGAATCTGTAAGTAGCTAAATCTTATTTAAAGCGCGTACAGTACAATTATAAGAAGACAAAACAAGTACCTACTCATGTAGCTTCATTTAAATCTTACAAAGTGTTTTATTAGCATAATAACTTAAATGTTTAAAACGTCCTGAAAATTAAAACCACTGCATCTTTGCACGTAGAGTTATGTAAAATAGTTTTTAAGTTGGTTCATGAGTAAAACAGCTAAACTCAACAAAGTTAATCAGTGAAACGACTTAAGGTTTTACCCGACTTTTTCATTACAAGCGAATGTATGGGGGATGTTCATTTAGTGTTATTTGGATAGGAGATTGAAAGTGAACTTTTTTTATGTGTAAGCCAAACGAACATTTGCAATACCAGAGGAGTAGTGAATGCTCGCCGACTTTAAATGGAAAAGGCCCCATCGTGTGACTTGACTGGCTAGAGACCACCATTAGGGCGCAGTCAACCGTCAATAGCGACTTATCGTGTTCTGATAGTGCCTATGAGAGTCGTGGTGTCATTAACCCATTATTGTCCCACTGCTGGGTTCGGGTCTCCTCTCAGAATGAGAAGGATTAGGCCATACTC
>DWNK01000557.1:0-11259 GCA_018250315.1 Hyalothyrus neleus pemphigargyra | reverse complement strand
CTGGCCTGAGAGTGGTCGCTAGCCAGTCAGGTCAAACGATGGGACCTTACCAACACCGATAGATTGGTTAGTGTCGATATCCAAGAGCAAATGGATGACGATGACTTATCATCAAGTGGATTGCATGATCGTTTGATACTTCGATATCGATAAGTGTATAGATTGCTGGTGGTAAGCTCCCATCGTGTGAGCTGACTGCTAGCGACCAGCCTCAGGCTGGACTTGTCGTGTTCCCGTAGTCCGCCTGAGAGCCAGAGTCCCTCTTCCTACCATTCCCATCCTTTATATCCTATCCCGTCCCTTTACCTTTTAAAGCCGGCGAGGATAGGCGACTCCTCTGGTGTTGCAAATGTTCATAGACGGCGGTGACTACTTGCCACAGGTATCTAGCCTGCCTCTTTGTTTGGCTTACACATAAAAAAAAGATGAGTAATTGAAAGCACAAATATGTAGGTACTTTCAATTACTATCTTGTTTTCCTATGATATCGGTAGCGAACGATCATGCAATTCCTGTGATGGGAAGTAGTCACCGTCATCTAGTCTCCCTTGGATATATACACTAACCAATGCCATGTAGAACAAGAATCTCGTTAACTCCACAATTACATCCTTTCACCAATACGCAAGAATTTCTACATATACTACAAGATACCATCAAATATACGATGCATTAAAGACGCCAGTACATTTAAAAACAAGTTAAAACATATCTAATAGATAAGTGCTACTACAGTGTTAACTCATTTCTAGATGACAACAGTAAAATCTGACTCTTATCATATTTTATTTTTTAAAATATTATTGTATCAACATAATTGTGTGACATTTCTTGTTTAATTAACTTATAATTAAATTTTAAAATAACTATATTTGTACGCCATATGATGGCCGAATAAGCGAACTCTATACTGCATATCATCAAAACATAATATGTACCTTATTCTACAAATTAATAAATTGATTTGATTTGATACATGCTAGAAATGTGTGGCCGGGTACCATTTAAACTGAACCGCACTGGTTCTACCAAAGAACACACAAAATCTACCACCTGGTAAAATTTGTATGGCGATATAATATCCAAAAATGTGTATGGTATCATAAAATTAATTCCATCCGTTATAATGTCTCCAAGAAGTAAAACAGCCCTCAAAGTAGTCTGATTTTTCTGCGAAATACATTTGCAGCTCACTAAATGTTCTTATTGCTACTCGCCAACAGATGGCGCTACATGTGACATTATAGTTTTAAGTTATAACAAGGTAGCCGATTACTTTTGGTCCTTTGATAGTTTTAAAAAGTGTTCACCCACAACCCACAACTACTATGTATGTTATAGTTTATGCAAATTTAATGCTTCTAGGCGCATATGTTCTGACTGAGAACCCACAGACCCCGATGACACGCCGTCAGAGGTACCGCAATAGGATGGAAGGGTGGAAAGAGGGAATCTGGTTCTCATGGGCACTACCGGAACACAACAAGTTGTTAATAACGGTAGAGAGATGAAGACTGCGGCCTGAGGGTGGTCGCTAGGCAGTCAGGTCACGCGTTGGGACTTACCACCAGCCTGGTATTGTGACCACCAGGTAGTCCTGCCTCGCTTTATATATAAAAACGACCCGGACTTTATTACATATAGATAATACTTTCATACATACAAGTGACTCGTATACCAAGTATACTGTTACTATGTTTGGCATCCTCCGCAAACCATTTCATTACACAACAGAAAATAAACTTTTTACGACACTTTTTTGGGAGATAAAATTTTTGACGCCTCCTTTTATTGGCGAAAGGATAATGCCGAGGCTATAAACTGGGTCCTACTCTCTGGACGCGCTACTGTGTCACTTATCCCCAAATACATAACGGAGTAGTGATAGCTTAGTGGTTAAGAATTGCGGTCTTGCTCCGGGTTAGAAACCCAAATACGCATCGCTGGTTCAATTTCATGTGCATATTACTTCGGTAGTTTTGCTGGTGGTAAGGTCTAATTGTATGAGCTGACTGACTAGCGACCACCCTCAGGCCGGATACTACCATCAATAGCGACTTTTCGTGTTCCGATAGTGCGCCTAAGAGTGCGACTAGGAAGTCGCCCCTTCCCCTTTCTATCCCATCCCATTCCTTTTCTCTTCAAAGGCGGCGTAGCATTGGGGACTCCTCTTGTGATAAAAATCATTTATAACATGTTTTAATGGGGAGGGTAAACATCGTGAGGAAAGGTAGTTTCACAAATTACAAATCGCTATTGACGGTACACTCCAGCTTGAAGGTGGTCGGTATCCAATAAGCATTAACCACGTAAAAGGCTACGTGAAAGACAAATCGAACTTTATACATACCTCAGCAGTGACCCGGTAACCGCCTTTAGCTTTCCCATGTTCAGGCGAGTGACGCAAGGTCTTGGCGTCTATCTGGACGTTCGTCTGCATCTTGAGTCTTATGAGTTTGTATACATTATCGTCTCACACTCCATCACTTTGTGATATTTTATCTACACTTTGCACTTTCTGTTCACACTTTCGGTTGTAAAGTAAGTAAAAAGTAACGAACTTTGTAGACTTGTATTTTGTATTATAAATCCGTTGCTGTTACTTACAAATATAATATTCATAAAATTTTATTTATCAGTGCCAAGTCACTTGAATTTAAACACCGACATCAGCTAAAAAATTAAAAAAATTGTATTTAGGTATCAGTTTCTCGATTTTCCGCTAATTTAAATTGTTTTTGCAATTTTATGTAAATTTATTTGCGTAACGTTAGCTAATTTTTATGCTAAAATTAACCGGTTTTTTTAATTTTTCACTGCATTCTTATTATTTTTCTCCATTCTCACGTAACAATTTATCTGAAACAAAGCGACAACAAATTAATGAATAACAAATGAACAAATCAGTTACATGTAGTACTGCTATTCGGCACTAGATGGCGCTATAAATTGAAAATGCAATCTGAAATTTTAAATTATACGCATCCCCGTAATGAATTATATTCATCAACTGAAAAAAGGCAGTGTGTGGCAAAATATGTGACGAAAATTATACTTAGCCGTACACTATTCTGCCTCTAGAGTCTAGACCATATTAAATTTCGTGTGTAACGTTACCAAAGTTCGTATCACGGTTTATATTTTAATAATAGTATAATATTAAGACACATCAGCAGCTAATCTAAAATTTTTAGATGTAATTCCAAATTAAAATATTTCAATAATAAAATTAGGTACATTGAGTAAAAACAATTAAATAATTAGTGTTGCAACGAATAGTATATTCGCCCTTAGGCCGAATACCGAATATTCGGCCAATGGCATGGCCGAATAGCCGAATATTCGACAAAACTATTCGGCCCCATTAATGCACGTTAGAAAATTGGGGCCGTATACCTTATTACGCGTTGCTTGCCACTTTACTTCATATTTTCAGTGCAGTAGGAAACTTGTACGAAGAGAAGAAAAATAGCTCTACACAATAGAATACAACTTTTTCCTAAAAATGTAAAAAAGCTGAAATTTCTGCACCATAACCCACTCATTAACGTGTGTTATGATTTCTAACATAAATAGTAATCTCATTTTAGAGTGTAATTTTAATTTGTTTACATCACATTTACATTACAGTGGAGCAATTTCTGTGCTTCATGATGCAATCATCTTAGTCCTCATGAGTGGCAACGCATCTGTGATTGGCTTTAGTTCTACATGAAATTGATTACAGATCTGACTGCTTGGATGCAGCAAAACATATCTGACCCTTCTTGGCCGCAAAATTATTTGACAAGGAAAGTCAAGGTCATATAATTATGACAACCGTCCAAACAAAAATATGTGAAGACATTAGTTCTAATACAAAGTGCACAAATATATGACTTAATAACTAAATAGGCAAAAAATATCAATAAATATATAACTAAATAGGCAAAAAATATCTAAAATCTTTCATATTTGTTCCTAATTTCGTGTTCCTAAATCAGTCAGATCTTATAGAATGCACTCTTGGGAAAGATATTATTGCCTATGTATCCATAGTCATTACACTTATGCTCGTGACTGTACATAATTAATTTATTAATACGTTATTTTTTTACTTCTAAGTATTCGGTATTCGGCTGAAAACTTATTAAATATTCGGTATTCGGCCTAATATCAAAATATTGACCGAATACTGAATAGTAACTGAATATTCGTTGCAACACTACAGTTTATACGTGTTTATAATGCTTTTTTAGGGCGCCCTACCCAAAATATTGCCCTTACTAAGACTTCATTCAAGTGGAGCATCTTTTGAACCGTTAAAGATAGACACTTGTAAGTTTCACAGAATATTGTATTACTATGGTATGGACAAATATAAAAAATTAAATAAAGTTTACACAAAAGTCCACACAGCAAAACTTTTTTGGATATTTTTTCAGTGTTAATGTTCAATGCCAATACAAACAAATTATATGTAGTGTTAAACATGGCTTTTTAACAACTCACACATGGCCATCGGATTCCAAACTATTCGGAGCCTGTGCTATGGTACCCAGAGAACTGATACACATACATATATATTTCTAAATAAATACTTATACAGATAAATTACACCCAGACACAGAACAAATACTTGTGCTTATCACACAATTATTTGTTCTAGGTGGGAATCAAACCCACGACTTTTGTCTCTGCAGTCAGGTTTACTAACCACTACACCAACGGCCAGTAGGCCAGTAGGCATTGTAGCATAGAACTCTTCATATTTGAGTCTGACTGGTACTTAGGCAGTTTTTGTATACTGATGGTAATTTTTAGTGCCTGAAAAGTTTGTTGGATATTTACAAAAATCCTATTAACACATTCACTGCCCACGACGCGTTAGTGCCTTTATGATGTAGGCGCCATAAACGCACTAACGCGTTGTGGGCAGCGAATGTGTTAAACAATTTTTGTACAACTGTAGTCTATTAATAACAATAACAACCCCCTAATTTCTAAAGTATGGAAGTGTCATTTAAAGCCATTGAACTCCCCACCTAGTTGCTTAAGTTTGTATTATGATTATGAAATTTTTAATACTGACACATTTTCAAGACAAGTATTTTCAGACTGTTGCAAGCATAGAGAATAATTATGGTAAATAGTTATGATCAAAATTAAAAGTGGGTCTATATGTAGTATGACTCATTTATCTGCCAGACCTTTTATGTTTATGACATCGTTAGTTTGAGAGTAAAAAAGTATTTATATAAATTTAGTATATCTTAAACATGTATTACAGACATATTTTAATAGTAAATCTATTTTATTCCTTACAGTGATCCAACACCACTTATGACCTCACTCATACCGGTCATCTGGCAGCCTGTCCCTGCACAGGATACAGAAAACATTCTGAATGTTGGAAAGGCCTCATACCTTCAGTTTGATAGAACTATGTCCAACAGGAAGCCTGAGGGCCAGCAGCTGAGGTTTTGGGATTATATTTATAACAAGTTTTATAAACACCATGTTTAGATAAATAACATACTTGACCTATTCATTTTCTGTCATCAGTTTACAAATTAATGACAACTTTAAAATGAGATAATTATTAAATGTCATATCTTGTTACTTTGCAATTTATACTGAATAATATTCAAAGATAAAGCCTAATATTTACATTCATAAGTAAATTTTTTCAGAAACATGAGCACATTATATTGTATTTTTTCAAAATTGGTATAATCTACTTAGGTGTACATTAATATGATGCAAAACTGAAGCACATGTCATAATAATAAAATAAGTTGATGAGATAGTAGTCAAGTATGACTTTATGAATCAATAAGGTTTTAAATAGTGAACACAACCATCCTAAATATTATAAAGACGTGAATAATCTGGGTTTATCCACAAGCCTGACGAAAGGTTGCGAGCAACGCACATCCGCGTTGCTACATCTGTCAACAGCAGGCGATGCGGATCTGATAAAAACCATATTTTAAAACCTAATAATTGACAATTAGTGACTAAAATATGTGCATTTGAAGCATGAAAGCCCCACATACTTTTACACGGTTATAAAATTGGATATGAAAGACACACGACGTTAGTTTTACGTGAAAATTGGGATCGACGTTGTCGAAAATAAATAATACCGTTATGTACCTACCTGGTCAACCAGCGCCTGGCTCCGCCACCACGCGCTCGCCACACAGCATGCACTCACAGAACTATAGCATACTTATTCACGCTTCAATATAATAAACATTAACTTATTTTTCACAAGATTTAAGTAATAAATTCAACAAGTATTTATACAAAAGACGAAACATGTATCACCCGTCACATTTCACTTCACTGACATGACATGACAGTCATGACGTGATTTCGTTTGGAAACATTTGTAGAGTCTAATAAGAAAATATTTTATATACCTATCTACCTACCTCGTTTTTATTCCGATTCCGACATTACCAATATTTTAATAAATCTAAGAACAATTGTTTTTAGAATTATTAAAATGTAAGGTGAACTATGTTTCTTAAGTTATTTAAATTTTAATAAAAAAAATTACCGTATAGCGCCATCTAGTATCAAGTAGCCAATACGGCGTGTTAAAAGCATAGAAGATGTAACACAAGCAAAATAATTTTAGTTGGGGAAAAAGTCATTATTTATTTTGAAACAACCAAAATGATATTGATGAAGATATAGCTGTGTGGAACTTTGAAGATCTTTCAATTTTATATGCATAACTCAACATATTCTCACGCATGTTAACGATAAGAAATAAATGTTTTTATTTCGGATCTATTTCTGGTATGATAAGGAGATTTAAGATCTAATAAATGTGTGGGCTTGTAATTAGCTAAATTGTTATTTTAAGTTGTTTTCTACTTTGTTATTTTTGTCTGATAGAAATTTGGAGAAAGATGGAGAATGTGGTACAACTATTGATGCTATGATTTTACGATTCAGAAAATTAAATCACAAATCCACCAACGTCCACGTATATTATCGTACCACAAACTTTTCGTCACAGTAACATCTTTGCCTATTATTTATTCAGGAACAATCGCAGTACCTACCTAGGTGGACTTAAGGACACGTAAACTCCGGTCGTTCGTCGGGGCTGACATACCTACATGAACCATACACACACTTTTAGTGTTGCAAGTCTGCCAAATCTTTTACATTAAATACGAACGATACCTGGGCTATGTTCGAGTGTCAGTAGATAGAATATAGCCATTTCTGAGCTGTATTCGACATTGCCGGCAGGTAATAATCGCTTTAGTGATGATGGCACCCGGTTAGACCCAGCCCTGCGAGCCTCATAAACAGCGATGCAATAGTCTACCGCGCTGGAAAAGTGCGGATTGGTAGACTTCTTTGTGAACATTTTGTAGAACTTGCAGATATATGTAGGTTCCCTCGCGATGTTTTCCTTCACCGTATAGCAAGTGATAATTATTTTGTGCGTTTTTGCACTTGATGTAGTAGGTAAAGTCAAAGGTAGCCTAGGACCAGGGCCCCCCTGTATAATTAGTATGGAATCCACCTAAAGCTTTTATGCGCCAAATCGCTTAGCACAAGTGAACTTTTAAGTTGTGCTCGGATTTTGAATTCCCTCAATTGCGTAAAACAAAACTCAATATTTATATGCAGAAAGATCTAATATGAATTATTGAAAAACAAGATCTTTGACAGACAATGAGAGCTCGTTGATCCAGCTACGAACTACTTGTTCGTTAGGTACGACCTAGGTATTTTAAGAGAACACGGGCTACTCCAACAGAGGCAATTGTAATGACATGTCATGATTTTATGAGAAATAAAAATATTTAAACCTTGATATGCCTACCTTGCCGAAGGATTCACTTAGCAAGGTCAGTGTACATATATTGCTCCAAATCATTGTCCGTGATCGTGATAATAAATATATCAAGTGTAATATATTAAAGTAATCGTGATAACAAATATATTAAGATTTTCGATGAATTATATCAAATTAGTTGCGGTTGGATGTTATTTGATAAATCTGTAATATAGCAGACAAAGCTTTGGTTTAAATGCCATTTTGGCACGGAAGTTTTATATTTTTAAGATGTTTAATTTAACGTTTAATTATAATTGATTATTTGGTAATTACGAGAGGTAATTCGTTTCAATGCAAAATGCAATCATTATAGAATTATTCCATAAAATAATCAGCTCATTCAGCTTTTTAAAAAAATATTAAAACAATATAATAAAATTGTATGTATTTATTTCTATTACAATACAGAGTCTTGTATATTTATGAAATACAAATATCTACAAGCTATCTTTTTACGTAATTATATGAATACAAAATAATATCTGTTTGAACTCTCAGAAATACAAGTAAAAAATTATAATTTTACAATTATAATACTTAAGGTATAAAACGATTGATTTAATAAATAAACATACATCTAAGCATGGAATAAAAGTAAATCACAAATTCTTAAAAATGACATATTTAAATCTATGCGAAACAATATAAAATTATTACCGTCATGTGAATAGTCTCTCATCAGTATACCTACTATGTCTATGCTCATCGCTATTTTGATAAAAATTTCAAAGGTGATGAGTAATCAAGATTAGTAGTTTTTAGGAATGTTTAATAAAATATAGATCATTTTCGTGCCTACAAAACACTTATAGAAGAAATCGTCTCAATTGTAACAAAATCTTTATACGGCAAGAATTTAACAACATTAAATGAAAACAAGGATATTAGTTATTCTTACAGACTAATGTCGAGGTCAAAGTTTAAGGCACATCTACACCAACGTACAAACAGTAGAATCGTACTTATATATATTAATAAAATATTACTTTGTTTTCAGTCATAAAATATCATATTTGAAAAATATTGTACCAATCTTAATTTTTATGGTTTTATTGAGCAAAAACTTTCTTAAGTATAAATAAAGTTGTGCTAACTGAATACCTAAAAATAATAAATCTTTCAAATAGCGAGTGTCCACTAAATTATTTAAATACGGGCTTCCTTTCAAGTATGTGCATTGTGCATATATTTAGATATATATTTGTATAGATTCATATCCTTATTTATATGCATAATTTTTATATGTAGTATCTAACTTTATGTCGATTTGCAATAAAGTGTACACAAAATATATAGATAACAAAGAACCTAAATGCAATAAAGGCTACATTTAATATTGTGCCTGAAGTTATTATCTCGTATAAAATAATATCAATTATTGTTGAAACTATTTTAAGGGTGAAATTTTCTAAAAAGTCAATATTATTACTTACGAACTGTTAAATAGCCGTGCAGGATGTGACCACTTTGCAAGAATCCGCTTTCAAATGTGTAATGGATTTTACGCATTTGAAATCTCTTTAACGCGGTCTCATCCTCAGTCGAAGGACGTATGTACACATGAGCCGTAAAGGTTCCCTTCCAATCTTAGTATTTTGACCTATTTTTAGTACTTCCCGCAAAGTAGTCACGAGTATAGTTTAATAACATTGATTTCGTAAAATAACGTCCAAAACTATTGCCTATAATATCAATGTTTGTCATAATATTTCAGACGAAAATAACAATTATCTTATTTATATTCAAAACGCAAATTCCATCCACGTCACTAAATCAAAATCATTATTGCGTAATCTTGCCGCTCTATTCATACAAAAATTTCATTATTAGTTAGCTATCTCTATGAGAGAGATATATCTATATCATTGAAGTTCGAATTTGATGCGTTGCTACTTTTGAAGACTAAGATATCCTCATCATGTGTATATCTGTCTGTCTGTCTGTCGGTTGACTGCGATTTTTGTGCCTGAAAAGCCTGCAGGTGCATAATGGGATTTTTTTATGAATATGACGGTCGGTGTTTAGACTTTTGATCACTGACAGCATTCGTTGGGGTCTACGACGCTGCTCTTCTTCCAGCCGAAGAAGAAGTAGCCCAAGCCGAGACCGAGCACCAGCGCCAAGCACAGCCATACGTTGTAAGTCATGAAGATCAACATCAGGATGTAGGAAGCCGTCGCCTGCACTATGTGTATCAGCGTCTGCACTACGTGAGCCGATGAGAGCATAGAATACCTGGAAGATAATGATTTTAAATAAATTATGACATTGCTATGGCTATGAATCTTATTGAAGACACTTTAAACCACTGTAGGTAACCAACTTTGAATTTAAATTTTGGTATGTGTAGAGACGATGGCAATAGACCTGATGGTACAATTTTTATGCCGTGAAGGTTAGGTTGTGGCCAGTAGGTGTCGACATTGTCGTCCTAAACTATATACTTATTATGATAATAGAATTGGAGCTGCAGCCGTCGACGCTGAGTATCTCAAGCATTGCAACTAATCGAGTTTACTGCGGTTGCGATTGAAAGTTTAGTTCCATGAATTTAAATGCAGATAAAAATAAGTTAATAACCGTATTCATAACGCACACACGTAGGTATCATTTATCGAAAATGTAAACAGGAAAATGATGAAAGTTTTGATTCGGTTGCGGTCATAAAATGTAAATAGTATAAACGCACGTATTACTTTGCTGCATATTATATAATTGTCCTTACCGTTTCGACAATCTACTTAGTTGCGATTTTGATCAAGGTAGGCCAAAGATAAATTATGATTGCGTTTATTGTGAAAAAATACCTCATTTCAGGAAAATACAAAAAGGCATTGGAGTTCGAGCAAAAATAGTTATCGCTTAAGGTACCCACGCGTAAATCAAAAAAGATGGGGGGCCAAAAGATTCTCTCTCCATTCCCACAGAGATGCTCTCGGGTGAATTAAGATCCCCCATTCTGAATGAATGGATGCCTAAATGTGTCATTGAATCGCGGTACTTACTGTCTTCTAACTCCTACTTTAATATCTTTTACAGTTCTATTTATAGAACTAGCTAGTACTAGCTATATTTATAGTATCAACACAAATGCAAAACGTGTTCTGCTGCATGATTTTGTCATAACAGATAGATAAGTATTATTAACAATGTTCAAAACTACTCATAATATAAGTACTACATCTACAAATCTATATATTATGTTCAACAGGAAAACTTGAATACATAACCCTGCTGACAGTATAGTAACGTTTTTAAGTGTTGGCATATTGATTAATTTATTATTAAAAAAAAAGATAATAAACAATGTTGTAATTAGGTCTATTCTAAATACTTATTTATTCTATGGTATTGGAGGAGCTAAGGAGTGTCATTGATGGACATTTTTTATTCATCAGGGACTCTTA
>DWNK01000556.1:0-11264 GCA_018250315.1 Hyalothyrus neleus pemphigargyra | reverse complement strand
ACTAAAACAATACTTTCGTCTGTAAATAGGTTACCAATAAAATTTGTTTTAATAATAAAGCAATAGCATACTACATGCATGCATGATTATAATTATTATTATTATTTAATTTTTAAAAAGTGAGCTTGATACTGGACATGAAAAATAAAAATGACATTCAGACTATTTTATATAAATATGTATGGTTCTTAAATACTGTAAAATGTGACCATATGGTCGACCGCGTGCTCGTTTTATATATCGTGAAAGCAGTAAAGAATGTGGAAATACTAACTGATCATAATCGTAAGTTGTAAATTTTCATAAACGATTTTTTAATAAAAGTAACTTGATCGTCTTCTAAAACGTATGTATTCGGTTTATATTTGGTCTTCGCAAATCATATCAGCTTTTCGTTTTAAGCTTATTGAATACTTAGATTCATTATCGTGTATTGTTCAATCCTTTATGTGAAAAAAAGTATATTTGAATTGTATAAGGACAGGTCGGACTATATAAGTTCTATTACCGAGAGTTATTCTATTAGAGCGTTCTATACACTATTTCGTATCGATTCGGTGATTTCCACGATTTATTGGTACTCTAGTAGGTCGATACAATACAATTGTATATCGAGTAGGTACTGTGTACTTTTAATTTTTATATTTTTTCACCTTTATTTTTAGTTAGGTCTTTGGCTACATTTTGAGAAAAACATAAAAAATCTTAAAACCTTAAATACGTGTATCTATAGAAACTTGTTTGTGAGTCTGTTGTACCAAACCAAAATGAAATAATAGTAGAAACACATTTAGACTGTGTTTATTGATCGAAAAAACTATCATGTTACAATATTGTGACTTAAAGAGACTTAGCTAAGTTATTTTAAATTACACGAGCTAAGTTATAATAAGGATATCTGTATAGAGAATTTACAGCTTCTAGGTCCTACAGTTTCGGACTGCGTTGATGTCGTTCAATTACCTCTGTCCTGATTATACAAGTTAATAAGTAAGTATATAGATGATATAGAAACTCAGTTTCTATATAAGTATTGGTACTCTGTAATCAGTATACGCTTAAGCCATGCAAAATTCATTGAAAAGGATCTAGTGTCTTTAAAAATAATTACATACTCCGGTCACGTCTCGTAGCGTAGCAAGGTCTACGTTGACATCTCTATACGACATGTCATAACACCGTAACGATTTGTGACATGTTAGCGTGGTGAAGAATTTTAACTTCCTTCAAATCTTAGTTTTGGTTTGAGGTTGCTGCGGATCTAGGTTATCGGACTGAAGCATGATGGTGTTGCCAGATCCAGTGTACCAAATTTCGGAACGGATTTGGTTTTCCAGCTATATCATAATTATACCCTTACAACACAATTAAACTGGCTTAATTTGGACTTAAATTTGAAAAACAAACGCTATTTTTTTAAATAACTATATTTTACCTTTTTAATAACGATATACCTTTAAATATTGTAATGGATTAATCTGTTATTTTATTTTTAATCAATAATAACTGTGAAATGCGTCATTAACACATCAAATAAATGTACTCTTTAACAAGATTAATTGTTTAAATGAGAATTTAATAATTCAACTGCGTAATATAAGGGAGTCACAAAGAACAGCCTCACAGCCTCACACTTAGGTGTGGTGACGTCAGATTGGAACACATTACCAGATGTCCTCACAAATGTGTTGGCAGTATTGTTTAATGTTTACCCGCATTTAAATGAGCCACTTACGAAATATGTTAGTAGCGCCAAATTCTAACAAACAGATTTTGGTAGAGCAGTCGTCAAAGTATACAGAATGAGGGTTTATTAACCGGCAGTAGTCCAACCTGCTGTAGTGCTATAATATAACATATAGAGGATAGACCTCATTAGACGTGATTTAAAATTTATATCTTTATCCGATTCCGAGATAAAGTGACATATAATTTTCACTACACTACACAAGTACGTTCACCTTCACATCAGCCATTGTCTGTAGCTTTTGTCGATACAGGAAGGGTAAACTATAACATATTAATGCTTACCAAACGCAGTGATTGTGTGTGACTACAATGTCACCCTTATAACGTAAAACATTGACTATAAAATGGATGGTCAGTGGAACGGTGGGTGTAAAATAGGGTATTATAGAAATAAAAAAATAAAAAAATCAAATTTCTCAGTTGTAAATAATTCGGGGTGCATTGTGAATGAAGCTCATACATTCTATTCTGCTCTCATATATAAGTTTTAATTAAAGGGTTTAATTTTAGGGATATGTACGAGTATTTCGATAAAAAATATGACATATTTTTAATCGATGCAGGTAGTATCTATTGATTTACATACTAGAGTATAATATACACTGTCGATCCTTCTTGCAGTGTTATTTGCCCACGTACAAACTACTTCAGTAATGTAAATTACGTTCAAGACTAAGTACATGTTACGTAAAATAACTACATACAACAGTAATATTTTTACAATATTATTGAATCCCAATTGCGTGGATGTAACTGTCTTGAGCAGCAGTTTGCATCATGCTCAAAAACTTGCTGATTTAACATTAACCATAAAAAGCGAGCTCTTGGATCCAGAATGGGCCTTTTTAATATAGTTTTGTTAAGACAAGTAGGTACTCAAGATTGAGTCATACGACGTATGCATTAAGAAACCTTGAAAAGCTTTTTTGGGATTAGTTAAACTTTGGACTAGTTTTGATGTCGTGAACAAGAATTACGATTTGTTGAGCTATAACGCTGTATGTTTTATTTGACACGTCGCCCAAGATCGGCGAAGACTTGACGAAAATATCGACGGCAACTGACAGCAGACAAGCGGAGCGTATCGCGTTACGCCGAAATAACTGCTATTTTGGACGCTGGAATAAATAAAATATAACAACGAAAACCAAGGAGTGCGTACTGTCGGTTTGTGGAATGCCATACCAAAACGGTGGTAACAGAACCCTATTCTTAAAGCTCTGCGGTCTGTGCATCAAGGCTGTATCTTTGGAGGTAATTTTCATTATTTCAACCATTGGCTTATTGTAACAACATTTGCTGATGGTAAGCGACTTGTTGATGTTAACCCAGGTTTCCTTTTCCCACTCTGTTGCGGTACCTTTGTTGGATTATCCTCGGGGTGTGTAGGTTCTCAAAGCGATTCCTCTTGTGTTTCAAATGATAATAGGCAGCGGTGACTCCGCTCCGAGGCCCCCTGCTTCTTCGCTAAAACATAAAAAACAAATAAAAGAATTAAAGAGCATTTCCCTGGTGTTAAACATTGTACGACATATGACGAAGGAATCTATATAGATTCCTTCGTTTGCGAGAGCGACTCATTCTTGATCGATTCTTAAATCTTCACATTATCATCTTGGTAAGCAAATCATAGCTAACACGTAGTAGGTACATGTTTTGAAATTGTGCCAAAATAGTTCAACGATTGTGCTCCCAGATACAGGATCGGTTGGAGATTAAAAATATTTAGAACATAACCGACAAGATGTCGGGTAAAAGTAATTATTGATCATATTTGCATTCAACAGTTTTCAAAACAACAGTGTTCTACGATAATAACATGCCAACAAAGAAAATATACAAATTCATCAAACCAAATATTTGTTTACATTGATATCGATAAGCATAACAAGATAATCGAATTGTGCAATACAAGATAAAGGACATCAATGAACTACCTATCATTTTATTGGTTTAATATGATTTGAACAATATAGAGGCTAATGAAATACCAGATTTACTGATACGTGTTATCTGGATTGTTAGGTACTCAACAAGCAGATTAAATACCGATAAGAGATAAAAAAGCGTTTAACAGCCTCTTGATATAATAATAATACATACATTTATTTCGAAATGATGTAGTGATTTTGATAAAAAACTTAATTTGCATCAGTAACGAATAAATATTATGTCCGAAACAGAAAGAAAATGATAAACACGATTAATTTTGGTTGACCATTCGAGTTTAATCTTTTGAGGATTAGTTAAAACGTGTTTTCCAATACACCGAATAGGAATTAAATAATATTATTGCAATTACTTCCACTATAAGCGTAGGCGCTGCCTACTTTTGATGTTTACAATTCCGCAACCCTCCAGCTAAACTGAGCCTTAGCGGGGTCATTATAAGGTTGCTTAGTCGTGATTAGGCATTTGCGCCCACGTCGATGACCAAATGAGGGTAAACCGTGGGTAGCTTGGAGGTGTAGGAGCAAGGCTGTTCCAATCGCTCTCCAACACGTCGTAACATGCTGTGGGTTGCTTAATTAAAACCATTCAAGACAGTCATCGATTTTACATGATATAAAATGTCAACCGGCCGGCCCGAAGTTGCCACCGTTGCCTAATAAGGTGCTCGGCAAATCCGATGGTACCGAAAGTATGACTGATTTGTTATACAGCTAGAAACCAGCTTTCTTAGTTACAGAAAAGTGCCAGAGAGCAAATATTGACACGCAATTCATTATCGCTCCAACCTCGATAAGCTGCACTACATCTCTTAGAAAACTGGTTCATACAAGATGCCTATTCTTTATCCGTTCCCACGACACTGCAAGTATCAACGCTTGATCTTTAGCGACGTGATCGTTCAGCTAATGAGAGATAGTTTTCTATGGTCGTGAAATAAGATGGTAAGCGTCATTAGTAAGCAAACAATGGGTGCCTTTAATCGCTTCTCAACATCTTAAGTTAAATCGTCTTGGCTTTCAAGGAATTTGGGCTGAACAATAACATAGGAATACACGTGTGTAATGCTGTCATATTATGAGAGCGGCGATTAAGGCGCCACCTTCATGAGCGAATTTATGGTCAAGATTCCCTACTTTTCTCGAGTAATCTCCACAAGACGATTTTTCTGCCCGCATATCGTCGCGACTCGCGTCGTGCTGTATAATTGTTTAGTGTAAAGTAGCACAGTTGCGTCGCGCAGCAAACGCGGTGCGATTACGTCGCATATCGCAGCGAGTACGTTGTGTTTGACAGCCGGCCCGCGGCGTTGTTGCCGTCTTTAACGTCAATGCCAAACATCGCCGCGACAATCTAGCCGTGTGCCGAATTAAGGGGTCGGAATTAAGGGGTCGTACGACAATATTGCCGAGCTCGTCCGTGGACGTGGCGCCTAAGCCTGCGACACCTACTCAGAATGCCAGCGAAAGCGGGTGACCGTCGCACTGTACTTGACACAAAGAATGCGTTCGGGAAGGGCGCGTGGGTTGCTCTGTAATTTGAAATGAAAATCGATCGCTTCAGAGCGTGTAGTGAACCTGTCCTGTGGGTGTGACGCCAGGGCCTACGCACACTAGCACCTACTGAGGTAGTTTTTAAATTTCCAGCCGGTATTTGGGCACCTACGCACTGTTTATGATTTATTGAATCGGTGGCTTTTGTTATATTCTTCTATTTGATTACTAAAGGGTCAACGGCGAGAGGCATTTTAAAAAGGCGAAAAAATTAATGATGACAGCATCTCACCTATGTCACCACGTTGTATAACTGCAAGATATTTAAAACAAGCTAATAAGATAATTTAGATACAAAAGCAACGCACCTCGACAACTTCCAACTAGAATTCATTATGTACATTACACGAATATCTTAACATGTATAATGGTAAACTACACATGCATATTCAAGTGTACCTGGTTAACGCATAAGGTTCATTTGTCGCACATTATTTAATAAAAAGGTCGCAGTAGACGCGTGGGCACAACCCACGGCCGGTGACAAGCTGGATAAACTTGCTTTAATTGTAGGGCCTCAGCGCATTGTGAATGACGGCTTTGTCGATCATAGCTTTTGTAGCCAATGACGCTGAACAAAACTGCAAATTGCTTTGAACATTCACGAGTATTATATTCTAAGTTTAAATTAAAACGTGAACGAGGCTACATTCATAATTCAGTTTTAGTTTAGTACTCTTTATTTGTACACCAGAAAAAAAATACACAGAATAAATTTTACATACAGATAAATAAAAGGCGGCTTTAACGCTAGGATAACGATCTATTCCAGGCAACCTTTGGGTAGAGGTTACAAAAAAACAAAATTCATTATATTCCCAACTCAAAGAGTTTGTACAAGAAATTATCGATAATTAAAAGAATTATTTTATTACAGCGCGTAGATCTTCCTAAATTGTAAATCGCTTTATTTACGAGTCTAAGTTCAATTCTAAGTCAATTCTAAGTTTACAAAAGACAAAACTTACAAGGTTAGAATTTATATCCCTAGCCCAATGCGAGTTGTACAAACATTATCGATAAGTTAAAGAGTTCCCTCATTACTCTGGGATCCTCACACATACCGGCGGATGTCTTGTTATCTTTCAAAAATGGAATGTGGGTGCGTTGTGTGAAACGGACGTTAGGCAAGGCTGTGAAGGATGCAAAGGGAACAGTTAAGATAAATTTATTTTAACAGTTTGACTTACTCGAGCGCAGACTAGACTAGACTTAGTAGTAGGTACTAGAACGCTTGGGGAATTGAGGCGCGTAGTGATAAGCGAATGGTTGTATATAATTAAAAACTGTAGAGATTACTTGCGAATTGTTGACTTTAACTATGATGTAATTTAATTAAATGTTACATTTGTCTGATAGCACAGAATAGATAATAGCACTACGTACTGATTGAGATAGTTCTTGAAGGGATACTTTCTACAGCAGTAACATATATTCAGATAATTACAAATAACTCAATGGTTACATACAGGATTAATCATTTTAAACTTAGAATCTTACATAACTTATCTCTTCTAGAAGAGATTTTGTAGTTATGGCGGTGTTCCCGGGGGTAAACTTGTGTACTACACTGTGTTGGTGTTCAAATATTATTTTAACAAATGAAAGTCATAAAATATTTCGTTATAATTGTCACTTGATTGAGCTTGATAGTTTGTCTGTACTTGCGTGGGTAGGATACATTGCCTAATTTCACACCGCGAATAACTTATACGCACATATGTATTTGAGGCGATGGTGTGTGGTGTGAAACGGTTGACCCACATAACACAATGGGCGAATAAATCTTCATGTTTAGACCAAAAAGGTTTCGTTGTTTTATTGATGACAATGTAGGCGACAGGCAATTGATATCGGACTCTAGTTTATAGTTGATAGATTTACTCTTGTAACCTTGATGTGACAACGGATTTAGTTGCGTATTGTTTTAAGTCTACCTTAGATTTATAGGCTTAGATAAATGTGATTTATTATTAGTCTCATGGCCTGTACATTTTGAAAACACATTCTTAAGAAGACTAGCCAGAACGGTACCTACTTTTTGCTTTTAAAGTCACACGTTTAGACTTTAAAAGCAGAAAGTATACGACAAAATTAATTGGGCTATTTTGTATTTATATTGAAATATTTGACATTCATAAGCATATAAGCAATTAGTGCTTCAAAAAAATTGTATACAGCTTATTGTTAACCTATGCCAATTAAACCCGGAATCGATTCCTTAACGCGCTCTACGAGGCATGGAATCGCGCATGAAATTTTGCCTCTAACGGTCACTCATACATATATCATATCGTATCCGCTCCATACAAGCCAGAGCTTTACGCGCCTTTCGAAATAATTTTACATACATTTCAGTTCAGCAATAGATACTTAAGTAGCTATTGTTGTAAAAGTCGCCGTAAAGCTTGATTTCAGTTTATTTATTACCCGTATATTTTGAACCATTGTCATAGCTTAAGACATTTTAATAAAGGAACTTAAAAAATCTGCGCATTTAAAACATGCAACATATTGTTCTGATTTTATGGCTCTAATAAAAGTTCGTGTTCGCGAAAGCATCGAATTTATTTATCAAAGATATTCTTGCGATATTTGGGCTCGTTAACATAATATGTCTAGACAAATAAAATATAAGTTACATTCATTATATGTAATATATTTTTTTATTAATGAACGTAGCATCACTTGCTACTTTTGCTTGCATGTAGCCCATCTGACGGCCATGTCATTGTAGACATCCTCCCTCTGCTCGTCGTCGACGTCTCGATGTGCCTCCTCACCCGAGGACTAAGATAGAATATCCCAGAAAACTTTACTTATGGGGCAGATCACTTCATACGTATTACTAGGGATGGCACGTGGAGTATCGATAGGTCTCCAATAATATGTCGATACGCTCTTCACGCTTGATGACAATGATCGAGACCACTAGTGCGCCTGCGCATGCTCTAGCATGTTATAGGTCATTACACCATAGGAAGATCGACTGTCTGTAGCATATAGTCGCAAAAAGATCGCAATAAAGACATGATGCGTAACAAGATTCTCCTTACCACTACCGAGAAACCGCTATCGCAATACAGGATCCTTATTAACACGATATAGCATCGATATGGTCAGAACAGAACTTAATAATAATTATAATAATAATTATTAATATAATCATATATAATCAGGTGATTAAACCATTAAAGTTTATTTGTCATCAAATAATTGTATTTGCAATTTTTAACCTCCATTTCATAAACTCCTATAAACACCTCCTAAGCCCTTAGCTTTGTAGCTCTAAATTTGGGGATAAAATCCCTGAATTATCAGCATTGATCGATAGCTTATTTCAAGTGTGCATGTGCATGCACACTTGAAATAAGCTATCATCATCGCCTATGCGTGCGCATAGGCGATAATGATCTATGCGATTGCATCGCCACTGAATCACATCCGAACACGACAAACGGCCAAATGAAACGCGCTACTAAATTATTAAAACGAAAAATGTATAATGTGTATAATCTAATTGTGTTTTATGCATATGATGTCCGGCGTTATAAGCATAATATACTTTACGGTTTCTTCTTAACCTTTAATCATTTCTCATGGATCACGAAGCCTCAGTATGCGGATTCGTAGATTGTTTATAGCAAGAAATGCTGACTTCAAGGACGTTGGTTCTGTCTCTGTGGTTTGCCTGTTAACTTCAGTGTTAGCATTGTTTAGTGAAGCGTCATATCTTACACCTGTTCTATTATTATAATTAATTACAAAAGCCCAAAGGCAGCAGTAATAGTCAATTGCGATGCATGGTCAGCTTACATAAAAGAAGAATGTCAACCCATTATTGTCCCACTGCTGGACTCAGAATGAGAAGGATTAGGCCATAGTCTACCGCGCTGGCCAAGTGCGTATAGGTAGACTTCACATACCTTTTGAGAACTTTTTTTTTTTTAAGAACTCTCAGGTATGTAGGTTTCCTCACGATGTTTTCCTTCACCGTATAGCAAGTGATAATTACTTCGTAATGCGCATATGATTTAGAAAAGTCAGAGGTGCGCGCCTGGGATTCGAACCTGGACCCATCGGAGCGAGACCGCAATTCTCAACTACTAGACTGTCACTGCTTCTTAAAAATAATATGCAACTTTATTAGCTGTTAAAATTATGTTAATCTGCAAGCATGGTTAAAGAATTCATTTGTATCGTTGCTTTGGAGTCAAACGAAGTAATTTCTTGTTTTAAAAACACATAAGGAAGTTCTACTACTTCTATCTACTACTTCTAATTCGACAGCGATTAGTTTACTTTCCTACAAATTGATTTGGTCGAAGACCCCACCCACGTACACCATTTCGTGTGTTTTCTGCATAATGTTTGCGATCGCTGAGTGAAAACCGAATGTTTTGGTTGTTTGATTTCGAATGATGTTATTCGCCCATCTGGGGCCGGTCCAGTTATTCAACTTTCTACAAATGCACGTAGGCGACATCTGCAGTATCTCCAGCGACAACTTTATAGCGCTTATAGTTCAACAGCTTCCCTAATGTGCACGATAAAAACATGCGTTTGAACATACTTAAACACATGCTGGTGGTAAGGTCCCATTGTGTGACCTCACTGGCAAGCGACCACCCTCAGTTATAGTTTCCGGTAGTGTGCCTGAGAGCCAGAGTCCCTTTTCCCAACCTTCCCATCCTTTCCATCCCATCCCATCCTTTTCCCTTTGCATTGCAACATTGGCGATAACTGCTTACCATTAGGCTGCCTCGACCATCGACTGCTTCCTCCTTTGTCTAACACATAAAAAAATATTCGCCAGTGATGTTAATGAGCGTTCATCTAAACAGGGTTATGACATCAACCTCGAAATATAGCTAAGATTTTTCACACAGCTTCCCGATTCGCTTTCTATAATCGATGTTGTCTAACGAACAACTCAAACAGTCCATGTTGAAAGTGCCTCTGTTACGCCACATGGTGTGGGATGCGCTGGCGCCGGTCGGCCGCCGGCTCTAGTGTGTATAGAGCTTAAGGGTTCCATTCATTTCGCGTTAAGCAATTTGGTGAACGCACAATGTTTACCGATTCATTCATGTGATTGTGCAATGGCCGTCCGACCTAACTTGGCGTCACAAATTCGTCAATTGACGGCTAATAATACGTATTTAAACGCGATTACATTTTAAATCGAATTTACGTACGGATAGCTCGGTGTGTTTTTTACCTTGACTTCATGCTAAATATGTTTGGATAATTCAATATTCTATTTATCCGATAATATAAGTCCTACTATGACCGTGGCTAAAGTGGCATGCGTGATTCGGTGAGTCATCAGAGTGAAGTTAGCGTTTGCGTTACTTAACGAAACTGATAGATTGATATCTACTCTCTCGCCCTTGCCTATAATAGATATTTCTGTCACTCTCTGCCCAACTAGCGTCCATGCGCTTACTCACCCACGACTTTGTGTTAATTTAATTATTTCGATCTGCGTTGTAACAGTTGCTTAAAAGCTAAAACGATGAGATGTCAAACCTGGATTATGGCTTTTCAAAGATAATGTCAATGCTCCTAATGTAAGGTTTCCCTAATTTATAATTGTTACATACGTCTCAATTTTATAACCTTTTTTTTAAATCGGTTAAAAACAGAATAGGGATGGGGTGTCTCCTACCGGCCATTAGGGACCATCCATAATTTACGTTAAAGGTGAGGGAGGGAGGGGGCAAACAAGTGTGACTTCGCGAAGCTTATGTGACGTCACACATGTAAATCTAAAATTCATAAGGCATGTGAAGTCTTCCAATCCGCACTTGGCGCGGTAAAATATGGCCTAATCCTGACCATTGCGAGAGGAGACCCGAGCCCAGCAGTGGGACGATAGGTTGATGACGATTTATTATTAATTGGTAGTTAATTGAGCGAAATATATTTATCTTTTTAGCGAGCGATGCAATAAGGTCGAATGCGTATTACTCGATACTACTCGGGGCTATTACGCAATGTCTTTTGATA
>DWNK01000555.1:0-11266 GCA_018250315.1 Hyalothyrus neleus pemphigargyra | reverse complement strand
AAGCCCCACAGCCTCATTCTCACTTTAGGTGGCAGTGCTGTGGAAGAAAAAAATCCCTTAGTACTACGTAGGTAGTGCCAAGGAGTGCTGATACCAGGAATAAACCGAAGATACGACTGGGTGATACGGGTGTATGCAAATAAAACAAACAAGATACATAATTTCTTATATATTTTTACATTTAAAATAATAATACAGGCGGTTACATAAAAATAAATAGGGTCTTCGTACGATTAACATATTCAATGTGATGTTGTACAAAACCTTTACGATATAACATAATATAGGTCCAATAATACCGAACTGTACAACAAACATATGATTTTAAACTAATGGCGTCGTGGACTGCATATATTTTATTATACTCGTGGTACTTAAGATTAATTGTACGTCCATTTGTCGATATTTAGACTGTAATGGAGCATGGATCTTGAGAAACAAAGATTGGGGTTGATTTAATATTACTCTTATTTTTTTGTCATGTGCATATTGAATATATTAATTTATTAGCTATATATACGTTCTCCATTTTGAATCAGTATAAAAAGCTTAAGTACCCTTTATAGTATAATAAAATATGAACATTCATAAAACAATCCTTCAGGTTACCTAAGAACGGACATAACATACCAGCTGCCTACCCGGTTCCACGTTTATATAAAGGCCGTCGCACAATACAACACCAATATTTCATTAAAATACAGCATTGAAATTATAAACATTAAATTAAATTTTTAATTTATCATCGATTACGGTAAATTCGAAATATAAATCAAAATAGGAGAAAATATTTATGTAACTGTTTTGTCTAAGCCTATTTATATACAGCGTGTTTAATTGAACAAGTGACATATTAAAGGGCATTTCATGATCATATATTTAAAAAACAAAATCAGAAGTACCAATTAACAACTAAGAAAACTTATATAAAAGTAAACCAAAAAGACTGAAAATGTTTAGTGCTGCCTCGTCCAAAATTGTGGACGAGGTAGCACTAAACATTTGTGCCGGGTGCGCTCCATAAGTGATCGTTTCCAAATCGCTTTTATCCACGCTATTTTAACTGGATAATTTCGTCAAAATTTACAATGTTTTATAGGCGTTTTATGATGAGAATCGAACACCCTACATTAATATGTCCCTTGTTTAACCTGACACCCTTTAGTAGTAGACGATTTATGATCCACTTACTGGCTTTGCTTGTTTCCATGAAGTATTTTATTTTTAGCTGGTGTTGAGTAAAAAGTTGTACGGACAGTGACTATGTTGTCAAGAACACTCATGAAAAAATTATATTACTGACGGTTGCAATGTTAGTGGAAGTACAAAATGTAGATTACGAATCAACATACGTCACTGTCTCACAAAATCAATTTACACACACGCTGAGCGCCCCCTACAAATAAATAACTTGTATTACAATTCGACTAAGAGAGAGAAAAATATGCCTCGTAATAAAATGATTACATATAAAATGGTTCACGAATTCTTGAAATAAATTTCGAAAGTTACACTACAAGAAGTTTTTGTTCTGAAAATGAAAATTATATATACCAAACAAACAAAAATCGTTACAATCTCTGAATTGAACAGGAGCTCATGGATGCAGTCCCATAAGAGTTATTAAGAAGAAACGAGGAGCTATTTTGTAGTGCCAGAAAGAGCCAACTGCAATTTGATCCGCAAGGTTAGTGATGAGTGAGTCATTGAGTTTCTTACGGATTTCAAGTAGTAACCTCTAAACAGTGACTCTTGTAACATTCACATTAAAACTAAACACAATTATGTATGGTCTAGCCATAGTCGGATTAGTATACGCTATAAATAAGATCAATTGAGAAATTAGACTTTATTTATGAGAGCCAAGCGCTTTTGAAAAACAGTACAGTAACATGTCTTTACAAAGAACTTGTTTACCCTATTTTGTTATAGATAAATTTTTAATCAATTTGTATTATTTGATTATAAAGTGTAATTGCAATAAACATTATAATATTAGGAAGAATCGATCAAATGTTTCTATGAGGACGACCAATTTCTCTGATCTGTATGTTAGAGACATTGGCATACAAAAAATGTATATGTTAAAATAATTGTAGTGACATAAAATATCACTACTTTGTATATTTGTAAAAATGTCACGTTAACCATATAAAATTACACACTGAGTACTTTTAACGTCAAACTACAGATGTATTGTACCTGCATCAATTTCTCTGTAATTTTCATTGACTAAAAAATTTACACACCAATAATCTCCTGTTACAAAAGCTTTTGTT
The DNA here is from genome assembly GCA_018250315.1 of Hyalothyrus neleus pemphigargyra. Lineage (NCBI taxonomy): Eukaryota > Metazoa > Arthropoda > Insecta > Lepidoptera > Hesperiidae > Hyalothyrus > Hyalothyrus neleus. Next base: position 8,987 of record DWNK01000555.1, on the reverse strand, counting down.
TTATTTACAACATATAATTATTTCGTGCTTTTTTTTATTTTGCAAATAAAAGTCTTGGATTTTATGAGTAAATATTAAAATATTTATTGGGTCAGGAGAAAGCCTCAGTGTTTTATGTAATAATAATTAAAATAATCTCAGAAAAACGTCTTTATAGTGAAAAGTAAAATGAAAAGCTTTACTTATAATATTGTGATAATAAGACTTGAACTAAACATAGGCTTTAAAACATTATATTAGTTCTTTTTTTTTGCAAAACTTGTCATTAGGGTGTTACCACAATGGAAGCCAACCATTTTATATTTTATTATACCAGATTTTTTTGTTTTTGTTATTAAACAGGATTTTGGAACTGTTTGATTGTGTTATATTATTTTATGTTTAATACAATTTGGCCAGAATTATGTAACTGAATTCTTTAGAGTTTATTACATTATTCTTGTACTGAATAATAATAACATCATTTAATATAAAAAAATGTAAGAATTATTACTATTTTTAAGTTTATTATCATTAGCTCCGGTTGTGACAGCACCCTAAAGTCTAACGACATTTTTGCGCATGTAGTAGTGAGAAAAACACATGTTAATGCAGTCAAGGCCTAGCTGAAGCATAATTCGAGGAATCAAGGGTTATATTTCAGCATGCTAATTGTGGTTTTAACGTAAGCTTTGTCACCGACTCTACAAACCAGGTCCAGGAGGAGGAGGTCCAAATTTGAGGTGTCTGTATTACTTCTGTAATATTAGGTATGAGGTCAAATTATTCCCACTTAGCAAGCGAATTAGATCTTAATATTTTTGACCAAGAAACCTTCCAAGAGATCGGTTTTATTAAATTTCGCTTCGATAAAAGCATCGTGACGACACCACTACACACACAAAACAGTCTCTTATATAACTTTAAATGTTTTTTTTAATCTATAATAAAAATTAAGGATACAAATTGTGCTCCCATTATTTAAAATGTTATCTGGAAGTTGGGATAATAGGGTAAAAAATATTTTGGAATGCGTCAAATCGATTGGGAAATATTACAAAAATTGGCACAACGGGGTCTTATTATAGGCGGCAAGTATACTTAAGTTATAAATTACATTACTACTAATGACCACGAATGAATACAATAAAGTGTGTAATTATATTTATAATAATACTAATATTAATAAATTTAAATGCAATAGTCTTTTGTGATTTGTGCTTTTATTTTTGTAACATTGACGGTTAATAGTGGATATATATGCTAGTGACAATATATTTATATATTCTAAACTATCGGGGTATAGCTAAAAATGGTAATATTCCAAAGAACTCTTGAATGTCTAATGAACATTCACTCCAGCCTTTGTATCTTTAGTTGACCATATTTCACAGATGTGTGACTACTATTTTTTGTTATCTATACCTCAGGGGGTAAAGTGGACATTGAATCACCATATGCCTCAAGGGGTAAAGTGGGGGTTTAATCACTATATAAAGCTACACACTAAGCCACAACGTCATTCACGCGGGCAAAGCCGCGGGCGGAATGCCAGTTCTTTTTATATAATAAAGTATGTAATTCGTTATCAGAATATTACCATTCCTATCAATGTCTATTTATTTGCTATTTTGCCACCATAAATATACAAGTCAACTGATGCATAACCAATATCCACCCTGTGTGTTATATGATCATAGTTGTAATGTAATTTAAGACTCAATAAAATTATCATTTTAAAATCAGGGCATTTTACACTTCCCAGAACTGTCTCTGGGTACACCACACTGAGCATGAATTTTATTATAACTTTAGCATTCTAAAACAATGCGTGTCTGTAAAATTACGAAATCAAGTGCCAGCATCGGTTCCACAGTCCATCAAACTATCGATAAACAGATTGAACATAGAAATAGTGACACATATCATTCATAAAAAATCTATTTCATACAATTTACTCTACGTATGGTCAATATTATTGAAGCTTAATTATAATATCTCCGGAAAAATACTGAGGCACAAACATTTAATTTAACAGTAAATATCCGAAACCTATGACAGCATGCCCTAATTAAATGCGTCGTACAATTAATTAATTTTGGTAATATATTTTTGTAATAGCGATTCTAATTAAGCTTAACGTGGCCACGGGACCACGGTCGGTTTAATAAATACTTAATTAGCGTCAATTTTTAAAATATCTAAATGAATACAATTACATTAAAATTAAATGCACTAGTGTTAAAAAACTAACTAACCCAACACACGTTGTGTACTGTTATCAGGCAACGACTATCGAAGACCAAAGAACCGAATAACTCATGACTCTAACACACAATGGCTCAAGAACTTAACAAGACAGAGAGGTTGTTCATCAACTGAAAAATTAACTCAGTTAATTTATCAGTTCAAGAAAGCAACAAAAGATAGTTCAGCCAATGTATTGTAGAGCTTCTAAAGTATGAAAATTGAGCCGTATAGATCTAATTACATACAATTTTAAATATGTGTGAACGTTCATAGGAATAATGTGTCTGTTTTTTCTTATTTCAGATTATACACCTACAGATTAGTTGTTTCGTGACGAACAAAAATATTTTAAACTGACATTGTATTTGAAACATACATACGGTTGCAGTGTCTAACAATAACAAAAGAATACTTTACAAGTATTCATGGTCAGGTTCACATAGCTTATTGAACAAAAATTATATTGACTTTCATCTTATCGGTTAAAAGTATGAATTGAAATATTTTAATACAAATAAGAAATATAATTGAAATACCAAATATATTAAAAAATAGTAAATCAATAAATCCAAGTCCAAAATTAATAAATATAATAATAAAAGGTCAACTTCCGTTTAAAAACAGACACAGTTCACATTACAATACAATAATTACATGAGCTTACACTAGACGTACCATATAGCTTCGACACTCGACTTTGCCTACTCTCTACGGCCGCAAACACATTTTACTATACATAGACGCGCATCTTTGGTTACCTGTTTAAGGCGGGATGTTTGTGCTTCATCGAACGCATACGTTACAAAAATTAAAAATGCAAGGCAGGTCTAAAGTAAAGCCAGATTACATGAAATATTTAAACATTTTAATCATTTCATAATATATTATACGATTTTCCACATAATGTAAGCATGTTGCGGATATATTTCACTTACGCGATGTCCAACGTATGTAAAAGTTCACTGATGGTGTGCTTACAAACAATCATTATTAATGTAACATTCGCTTTTATCATTCACTTTAAAAATATACAACTCATAAAATTCCCAAGTGTCTTTACACACTAAAAAAGTATATTGAACGTGTAACAAAGGTGTATCGTATTAAAAATAAATATGCATAGTATTAAGTATTGAATGTATAAAAATCGATTTGTTAATAAATAAAATATATTTCACAGTTACATAACATACGTTTCTATGGGGGACTACGATTGACCTGGTATTTGCTATTAAATGTTGTGATTTTTAACGTAGTAGTTACCGGAAATTACATTCCATTTCTCGTAACACTACATCTGTTCCATTTCATGAAACATGAAGCTCCACAAAAAGTTTAGGGATATTCTATAAACCATCGTTTACGGGGATTTATCAAACAAATTAATTAATAAAAATAAAACTAGATTATTACATCCAACAACATACTATCTGCATCTAAACTTTAACGTTTAGGTTTAAACACATTATCAAATGATACAAAACCTACCCACAATAACTAACACAAGAATCGTAGTTACTTTGCCGTCTAAAACCTTAAATCAGCAGAGAAACGATTTAAGATTCAATTAATTAGCTAAGCAAAAAACATCTATACTGTATAGGGGATAAAATTCAAACTAACTACACGATTATATTTAGCTAAGCCTAAAATGGCACATATGAGAGCTTCCCAATGCACAAACATTGCCCGCCCTACCTTCTAAAGATATAATACTCATAAAATTTTAATATCACGCCACACCGCGGATTTGTTACAACACTAGAATCTCTTGTAATAATATTTTTTCAAAAAATATTAGAAATAAACTTGACAGGGTCGTTAATAAATCAAAATGTGATTAATGTGTACAAATGTGATTAATGTAACAAACATAACAACAAGGGAAACCATATTTTTTAATTCACAGTAAATTGAAAAAATCATGGTATTTTACTCATAGAAAAATGTGAGTAATATGAATAATAACAATAACAATTTTGTTTTTGTTATTATTAACTTTTACAATATATCGTTAGGCATTATCGAGTATATTTGTTTACCAAAAATGCAATAAATATGAATTATTAACTTCAGTAATATCGTTCTCGTTGTATGCTAGTGAGCAAATCCGCGATGTGACCACACCATATCCATTTAACCATTACATAGCAAAATGATCGTGATATGAAAGAAATCACACAACACAAAACTTTGTGCATTTTGGACAAATCATAACATTTATATACAATATGCGCAGTGTCAAATATATCACAATTTTATTATATTCACTGGGTTTGTACAGAATTTGCGGTTGCTTAACAGTCGTATAAATGTTCTTTTTATTTATTTATTTATAGTCTTGTAATGGGTGTTTCTTTAAATCGTTGTTAATATAATTCATTTGTTTTAAATCTTACTTCTATATATATTATTTTTAGGGGATAAGAAAAATCTCCAAAGTATGACATGGCTAGGCTCAGGGGTAATAAGATAAATTATATATGTTGTTAAGTGTATGTAACTTTTGAGTACGATCCAGATATAGATCCAGAGTAGTGGTCATTCAAAAGGCAAAAATGTATAGCTGGGGAAAAGGGCCTGAAAAGCCATACATTTGTAAAAAAAATAGACCACAAAAGAAGTAGGTTTTTTAAACTAACCATTTTGGTATGTTACAGTATTTAAAATTAAGCAATTTATTTTCTTATCTGAATCAGAAAAGGTAAAATCTGTTGGGTGTAGTCCGGTTTTAATATTGAAATATAAGTTTTATAGTGTAAATATTTTTGATTTACAAATTTTATATTTGACACTGTACCTATCTAAAAGTTACGATTTACATTCGATGAAATTGGTATGGTAATAGCGACAGCCTCTTAGTATTACGGATTAGATGAGAACGTATTAGATGAGAACGGACTACGTAAACCGCTGATCGCGGCTGTAATATTTCGTATAGTGCATTGTTGAGCTCTCTAACAATTGAAGAAGGCCTTGAGGATATTCAATAATGATAGTAATGGTTATTCTTATAATCCATATTAGCATAAATGCGAAAGTAACTCTCTGTTCTTCTGTCTGTCTGTCTGTCAGTCTGTTACGCTTTCACGTTTGACCGAATGTAATAAAATTTGATATGGAGATAGTTTGAAGTATGTCAATAAACATAGGCTACTAGCTCTATGAGGGTTCCCGCCATGTTTTCTATAAAGCACTGAGGAGGCCACCGAGGTGGTTAGTGGGGTGGTTAGTGGGTGGAAATCCCACATACCCCGCTACCTCTCCCAAGGTAACGGGGATCATTGAAAGATTTTTATCCTCGTTAAATATTAAAAAAAAAAAGCTCTATGAGGGTGAAGTGGGGATCGAATCATTATTTGAAGTTACACTTTTACGCTAGAACAGAGAAAATAATCAAAATTAGTAGTTCACGCGGGCGAAGCTGCGGGCGGAAAGTTACTATACACATAGATGAATGAGTCTGAGTGGGAGTGAGAGATGCTCTTGTATTTGTATGTAAGTTTATGTCATTCACTGAAAATGTATGTGAGTGTACAATAAGTACATCAACATTAAAGACCTAGTTTATATAGTGTGTCATATTATAGTCATGATAAATTGAATTCGACGATTAGACATAAATCTCAAACAATCTTAGACCGATCCAAATTTCAACGAATGTCAAAAGCAACCTTCAGCAATAACAATCTCCCAATAATATAGCTGCTTCAACAAATTCTTTACATATTACGAACACTTAGCGAGAGAATTGTCGATGGTTTGGTTCTTCTCAAAATATAATAAATAATAAGGATGCAATAATGTTATACAAGGAAAAGGAGAATTAAGTGGTTTATTTGATATTATCTAGATCCAGTATTGTCCGAGTTTGTGGAATGGCGGACCAAATATATTAGAATCTAAATGTCACGTTTCTTCACATTTTAATGCACAAAAAACATTGTATAATTTTCCGTTAAAAACATATATTATTCTAAATAAAATATATGATAATTTAGTATCAATTAAAGTGGGTATTTGTAAGTCGTATTGTATGACTTAACCCATAGCACATACAAGTGGCTTACCGGTATTGACTTATTTATAAATTATTGAATAAGAAGAACCAACCACCGATCCCAAACAAGATCCATCATCTTAATTGACAAACCACTAAAAAGCAGTCTTCATATCATTATATAATTATTACAACGCTAGATTATAATAAAAAATACTGGACCATAAACTTGATTTAATAGGAATTATAAATACGTTATACACATTACACCGTCTGTATATTTTGTTTAGAAATAAACATCAAACGACGAATAGATCGCTACGTAGTACTAAAATACACTCTTCAGCTTTAACTTACGAACGCGTAAAATATATAATAATATGTATGTAGATAGAGCTATTGCACTGAGCCTATGACACTATTACGAATAACCTCATATTTCGTCATAACAATGTTACATACTAATTACATATGTCACGCAATGACGTCACGTCATGACAACATTGACACAATATCCCGCCACACGGGCTCGTTCCGACAATGGTGCATCAACAAATTTATTCAATTTCAAATAAATTGTTCAAAAAAATTTCAAACTGTCTTAAAAATATTGTGATGTGTTCGACTTAAAAAAGCCACTTTTAGAGCAGATTGCGGTATTTATTTTACGCTCTTACCTCAAAGCCAAACGCTTATATGGATAGCCTTCAAAAACAGATTGAGTGCTCCAATTACGTGACGTTACATACAACAAGTGGAACACACAGTGGATTATATGAACATGTCTTTGTCACCTTGTTTCGACGAAATACGATAGTTTAACACTAGGTCAATAATAAAAACATCTATTTCAAAAAGGCAAACACTAGCGTACGATAACTTGCTTTATTTACTTTAAGTCTTAATCGTCTCATAGATATTAAAAATGCACTTGAGTGTAATTGTACACTTTAAAATATATGTGTAGTAAATTATACTCATAACCATTCTTTTTTAATCAAATTTATACCCAAATCATAAATATTTTGTTACTAATATTATTCAAATCTTATTCCGACAACTCTTTGAGGACACACAAATCAATAGAAGTAGCTTTGATTTTTTGAAAACGCTACTCTAACTTCACGTTCGTCGAATGTAGCGTCGAAAAGTAGCGCTTCCTAAAAGAATCGAGACGCCAGAGAGCAATATAGTCTCAAATTAACATTCAACTAAAATTATTTAATCTATAAGCAAGTATCATAGCCACAGTATCGCCTATCGAAAGGATACTAAACAAAACAAACACTGGCCAACTAATTGTCCAAAAAATACTAGAAAAACGGTAAGTCTCATATTTATATTCGTAATGCACACAACCACATCTTATTTCATAAGAGACGAAGCCTTACACCAACTATTACTTGATAATTTTCGCTACGTTAATGTTTTTAATTAACATTTTGAGCTGTCCTGGCGGACGAAAAGAAGAATAAAAGAAATGCTAGAATTGTGTGTGTTAAATTAATATTTGTGATTGGTCGGTTGCAAATTAATATATAATAGTACGTATGTACGATACATATGGGTCTTGTACGTTTGTTACGCACAAGGTATGTCGGTCGTGTGACACTGTAGTTGAAATGTGCTAGGGACCACACAACGCACTGAGTATTTACTTTTTACATATATATTGTGTACAGCTATCAAAATACCGATGCTCTAGCTGCCATGGCTCGGGCTTGATGACCTGGAAAGCAAGATTTTGTCAGTCAAATAGTTCTGGAAGCTAAAATCAATAATATTAAACACGAAAACAACGTGAAAGCTGTGAAATCTAGTTTATCGGTTTTTACTATGGAACCTAAATACTTAAATTTGTTTAGAAAACGCCTCCAATACCTCAACAGCTTCTCGCACATACTCAAATCCATCGGTTTTTAAATGTTAACTTTATATTTATCGCTTTATGTCGGGATTGCATACAGATAAGAAAATTAAATTATGTGTAATATGCTACATGATTTCAATACTACATCAACTTGTAGTATTGCAGGTAATTCACTCGGCACTCTGTGTAGATGATAGATTTACAAGTGGACACCTGTCATGCTACAGTTGTTGCACTTTTCATGAAATTGCGGCCGGTACGCGGCGAACGCGCAGTAGCTGATCAGTGCTCTAAGGCGCCGAGCGCGGGGCTTGTGGCGGGGACGGTTGTGTTTCTACATCGATTATATATAAGAATAGAATAAGTAGTTAATATATAATAAGTAGTTAAGAATAAGTAGTCACCTGTCACGCTTCAGCTGTTACACCTGGCGTGCAGCTGCGGGCCGTACGCAGCGAGCGCGCAGTAGCTCGCTAGCAGGGCGGCGGGCGAGTGCGCCACGGCGGCGGGCGCGGGCGCGGGCGCGGAACACCTGGCGTGCGCGGCCAGCGCGCTGCTGCAGTACAGGTCGGCGGCGGCGCAGCGCGGCGCGCACTCGGCGCCCGGCTCGCTCACGTCCGGGTTGCGCGCGCCGCCGCACGCCGCCGCCAGCGTGCAGAAGCTCAGCGCGCGCCAGCCGCCGTATCTGGAAGCCGCGCGCGATTTATGATAGGTTTCAAGGATGGTATGAATTTTTCCAGCCGCCCTGGATGCTTGATAAAAAGACAATTCTTCAAAGTTTAAAAAAGGCGAAGAGCTATTTGTGATATACCCGCGACATTATCATACAAGGTTTCTCGTATCATTTAGGTTAAAGATTATCAGTATTAAGGTTATGGGTACTTTACA
>DWNK01000554.1:0-11266 GCA_018250315.1 Hyalothyrus neleus pemphigargyra | reverse complement strand
CGCGGTAGACTATGGCCTAATCCTTTTCATTCTGAGAGGAGACCTGAGCCCAGCAATGGGCCAGTAATGGGTTGATGACATTATAGTTACATGTCCAATTGGTAGACGTCAAAAGCTGGTTACTTAATTTGTTTAATCATAAAATAAACAATTGTAATTAAAAAATTATATCCGGCCTTAAACTACTACAATGTAAGATATAATAGAAATAGGATATTTGTTTTTCGATTATTCGATTTAAATAATCAGTAAGTACTTTAATTTTTATTGTTTGTTGCAGCGGCCATAGACTCTACTAGACTGACGGTTGGACAGACAGAGAGGGGACACTCAGGAACAACATCTACGACTACTACAGAAATTCTTAGCAATCACTTCCGCTTATGTAAACACTAGTAGTGAGTGAGATACGTGACCGTTGTGGCACTCCAAGTCGTGTGCTAAGCATTACTTTGAATGATCCCGTAAGCAATAAATTTCGCGCGTCAGTGTCGTCTCCATTCCTTCATTTATGTAATAGCGGGTGTATTGTGAATAGGCGCGGGACTCGAATACGAATTCGTCACCAATAGAAATACGGTCGCAATCAAATGCGGATGAGTTTGGATTAACGACGCGGGAGAATAGGATCCTAAGGTAAACAATAGTAATATATTTTATTGAACAAGCTAAAACCCGTGACTTCGCGGGCGTTCTCAAAAATGTTTAAACATTGAATTGTAGTGGGCAATTTTATTTGTTGCTTGTAAATATACATCCACAACTTGTCTCCTAAAGTATTAAAATATAGAATTTAGATGTTGTAAAAGTTATATATTAATTAAAAGCTCCATTGAATTTATGGAATTATTAACTGAATTCGACAAAAGGTGGTTATCGATTCGTGATGTCTGATTTTTTGCATGTATTCTAGTCGCTTACTTAACCAATTGGTTACGAAAACAAATTTAAAATTCGTGAAATGGGACTGATTCATTTTATTTTATTTTGGAAGAAGAAAATCGTGAGCAAACTCGAAACGTTGTTTAAAACGGACTGAGGTCTAACAATCCACACTTGGTCACCATGAGAATCACGTGGACTGTCGAAGATGATGGAAAAAGAAAGGATCATTCAATGGTTAGCGATAAAAGTATTCACGTATTTAATCTTGAAAAATACAATAGATAATTATCACATTGCTCTGGTTATTTATGATAAGAATCGATAACATTTCTTTACTTAGTGGAATAAAAATAGTAACAAATTACGTAAAGTGCAGCTGTATGTAATTTAGTATTTCTTTCTGTCCCTAATTAACAACAAGTAGGCAGCTAATCCCTTATGTTGCTGCGCAACCCACTACGGGAGACTCCATAACACAAGGTTTCGTTTCAGGCCGCTTGGGGTACGTAAATACGATCAGGAATCAAACGATCAGGAAAAGTTTCAAAAGACAAGCTTTAAATCGTCTTTTTCATAGGATCTGAGAGTTGTATGACAATGTTTGTTTGAAATCGAAAATAAGTTTGAAATGAAAATAAGTATGATTTTAAACTAATGTCATCGCGGATTTTACATATTTTTTTATATCATATAACGGGTACTCACGATTTGGCGTTTTTTATATGCCGATATTTTGAACCAGTTGCATCGTTCGTGCTCGAGAAACTATTTGACAGTTATTAGTGGCAGATGAGTCTGTCTACCCTACGTCTAGTTCGTTTTTCGTTTTTAGGTGCTATATCACGACACACGACTCAAACTGTCTTTACGTACCGCCCTTTGCACACTTTGTGGTTTGCATAAGTTTACCACTGGACTCCACGCTTGTGCTAACTTAAAACTTAAAACAAGTACTTATTTATTTGATATATTCTATAAAAACATCCTGTAAATTAGTATAGACTAGCTAGACTAGATCTTTTATTTTTAAAATTTAGAACATCTGTAACGAACTTCACATATTACAGTAGTTCTATTTGAAGTTGACCACGGACATGTTACCGTTCCTAAGGACTAAGATGGTCCCCTAAAGTAAAACAGCATCCACACCTTTCCATCAAAACGCAAAAATTGATTCACGGATAAAATGAAACAACAACTAGTATCACATTTATTACGCAAATAAATTGATTGAACTAATCTAATAAATTGAAGGTAATGCAATAAGGACGATGAATAAAATTAGTGCGTTAGCGTGTAGTTAGAAATACAGGTGGAAACAATAGGCTGTTTGGACTACGCAGGAGAACGACGGGCAACAAAATTAATATTCTTTGGTAGGAACAATTATTTATACCATCAAGTCGAATAATTAGTTCTTAGTACTAATGATATATTATAACACTAACAAGTTTTAACTCGTAAATATACTCGTACATCGCACATATGTAAATTAAAACACCAAAAATGTGCATTAAATTTAGTGATATTTGAAAGGAAAATGGGTCAGGTAGGAAGTATGCTTGTAACTTGAAATTAATTTAGCAGTCGCGGAGATAGCCATCGCGTGTGATGGAGCCGGGAGACTGATGAGTTAGGGGTGCGTGGAGTGCGCCTCGAATATTAAGCGGGGTAAGTGCAGCCCTGTAATTAATGCGACTCGCAGGCGCGCCTGATGAATATTTAGATTTATTGACACCAGCACATACAGATTGAACGACGCATTAATTCGGGACGAGTAATGGTACACTGCGGCTTACTGTAGCGATTCGCGTCTACTGCGTCGTCGATATAAAAATACCCCAAGTTACACAAACATAACCATACAGCTAGTATAGTGGAATAAAATTGGAAATTAGTACAATTTGCATTAAGATAAGTTAAAATAAATCTTTATTAACGTAATTTTAGTACAGTATTTATTTATGAAGCCTCTGGTTTTCGAACCTGTGTTTCCACAACCAGCGTCAGCCGCCATTTATGGATAATATAACTTTATTAAATGATGTTAACAAATAAAAGATGTTTCTTTTAATATATGCATGTGCGAAGACCCTTGCTGGTGATAATGTAGCCATCGTGTGATCTGATCGGCTAGTGATCTCCCTCAGCCCGGAGTCTACCCTCACTAATTGTGTTCCGGTAGGACATCTGAGTCAGATTCACCCTTTCCACCCTATTGCGATGCCTCTTAATTATAAATCCCATCTTTCCCTTCAAAGCCTGCGTAGTATTGTCGACTCCTGTTACACATGTTCATACACAGCGATACAAGTCCACGAGATAATCTGGCTCTCAGGCGTACGAATGTCAGGTGGCGTGGTGTCAAAGACCCGTAGAGTCGAGGATAGATAGGATTGTTAGTGGTGACTCCACGGAACTTTAATGCTTCTCATATCTGTGCCCGCACATCTTTTCTCTTCTCAGCTTTGGTGAACACCGGGTCTTAATATTAGATACGATGACGTGTCAGTAAGCCGCAGGCCGCAGCCGCAATGTAAGTGTACCATAATGCGCCCTTCAATTTATTACCTGCCTGTTTCATCTTGATCCGCGCGCCCAATTACGCTACAATGACGAGAAGATCGTCCAATTACTGTGGCTGTTCAACTTTTTTCATTTTCATTTTTGTTCATTTCGAGTAACGCTTTATCCGCGTTCCGTTCGGAGATCCATTAATTAACCGAGTATATTAAACATGCAGAGTTATTGTGTGCTTTATTTGTTTTGATTTTCACAATGGATTATTTTTTTCAACTTTTTTATGTTTATGCCTAACGAAAAGGCATCCAAGCTACCTGAGTAAGTAGTCACCGCATGTATGCATGTATATACATGTATACCGCATGCACCGCATGTATATGCATGTGTTATACCAGAAGAGTCGCCAATGGTCACTGGCTTGGAAGGGAAAGACGGGTATACGATGCATGATGCGCGCCCTTCGGGAGAAGGTCGGACGCTGAGCTCGCAAGAAGCAGTAACATTTTGCGAACCCAGAGGCCCTGTGCAACGTAATAGAATGGGAAGGGTAGGAAGAGGGAACCAACATAACACGGCTTGACTTACCCAACGTACTTTCTAGAAAGTAAACTGGTTGGGACTAGCAAAATTGAATATGTTACGTTATACTGAGCTATTACTTTATAATATGTTATTTTGTGCCGATATCATCTTTACTAAGCGAATTTGTATCATATTATGTCATCGTATACAAACTCGTACGTATACTATTGTGTAGCGAAAACAACCACTTACACTTTTATACCGTGTCACGATGTTATTCCAACATCGACTGCATTGTTCCGGCGAGGCAAGGGCGCGAAGCGCGAGGCGAGGCCGCTTCAATCATTCATGAGTGTTGAAATAGAGCTAGAATAGGCGATGCCTCATCGTTATTGTCTCCGACTATCAAACATTAGCCTCGCGACAGCGCCGCCGGCGGGCTCGCTTTGTTCCAACACGACATATTGCTTCCGGCGACTCTGCGCCTAAACTCATATTAAAAAATTGACTCCCCAACCGCCCACCCTACAATTTCGACTTTTAATGAGTTTCGCTTTGTAAGATAAACAAATTAGCTTTATGTCCGGACACTCGGCATATATTTAGTTCGCTCAAATTTAAATTTTCCCCCTCCCGCCGCCCTCTCGACTAAATTCCTACTTTTGAGTTTCGCTTCATTGCGAGCTGTTTTATCGCGCTAATTGAAGTTTCAACTTACCTACATTTTGCTTACATCTGTTTTGTGGCCGCTATTCACGAAACCGCGCCACTTCAAAGTTAATTTGCGCCTTAATAAATCTTCCACTTTGCGCCTTGTGCTCGAAAAAATTAACTTTTCAGTCCGGCTGAAAGAACCTGTTCTTATTATAATTATGGCAGTACTTTGTAATTCGTGTGCGACATAATGAAACTGTAAGTAAAAACAATTTAAATGCGATTGTTATTTAATTAACATTAGGAATATTATTAACCAGGTCATTTAATGTTCATTGACCTTGTTGAATGCTGGACCGAAACTTGTTGGTTCGATTCCCGAAAGAGTTTTGTAAACTGTACTGTGTGAAATGAAATGTGTTGTTGTGTGGTCTCGAGTACATTTTTATTATAATTTCAAAATCAATATTGCTTAAGTTTGAGTTAGATAGTTATCTTCGTTATCTCCAAAACTACAGACCTTATTAGCTTAGCTAAAAAATGTTGACCAAGATATTAAAAATAATTCTTTACAGATTACTCTAAGCTCTATAAGAAGTTTACGATTTGAAAATAAAATGTAAATTTCTATTTTTCGCACGGAATCTTTTCCACGCCAGTTTAACGCCAAATTGACCGATTTTTTTATTTTTAAATTTTTCCTTCGTAAAATTTAACAGACTCAACGCGGCCCTAACTGAAAACAAGCATGTTTGCAGTCATTGTGCCGAGTGTGCATAGTAGAGCGCGATGTATCTTCATTTATAATACTCGCGCGAGTCAAGTGGAATGCAAATGTGTGACAAGCCGGTGTTGAGGTTCATTAGGCCTCTGCCCTGAACTTCTTAAACATAACAAAAACGTTATTGATACTCTTGACACACTTTGTGGATCGAGATCGTACCATCTCTGCACCATTTCTGCTGTACAGCAGTACTATTTACAGTATTTACAATTTTATATTTGGTTTTAAGAATATGGTCTTCACTCCAATGAGATACTCCATTACTCAGAAATAGCAACGCACCGGTGAAAGACTTTAGGTATCTATTTGGATTACTTTACAGATAGGCGTTAGCGAACACTGAACATCAAATTGGTTACATTTGCTATCTCTATTTTGTAGAATATACAAACAGAATAACGCGTATCAAACTACAACTTAATTTACACAAGACCAGGATTTATGAGCGCTTAAACACATTTCCATAAACGAGCATGTTTGCAGTGATTGTTCCGAGTGTGCACAGTGGAGCGATGGATCTTCATTTATAATCACTCGCGCGAGTCGAGTGGAATGCAAATGTGCGACAAGCCCGCGTCGAGAATACATCAGAGCTCATTAGGAAAGGAAAGTACTTATTTACAGTGGACGGATCACCGTTTCAGCTATCATAGCACCGAGCTTTTGTATTTTATGACTTTCGATATTTTAACTCTACTACTAATAGTGAATTTAATTCTGCACAAATAAAATGGAAAGTTATGAATTTAGGTGTCCGCTTCACTTGTACCAAAGGCCGCCATGTTGAGCAGTGATAAACAGTTAATAATCACATGGACTTTAATACGTAAAAATAACAATTTAATTTTATGTTTATTTAGGGACAAATAGACAGAGAACATAGAAATAGGACGCAGAAATGATATATTTGTGAACCAGAAATTACATATACAAATAACAAAATATGTAGGTACCTACTTGCCTTTTCAAAACATTTGTACAACCCTCGCAGTGATTTATAAAATCGGGTCCGTGTCTCGTTCAATGAAACTACCACTGAATAACGACACGCTACTTAGGAACAAAGGAGAAGGGTTCCTTCGAGTGACATGCGATTTAAAGGGGCTCGATGAAGGGGAGGCATCTATCGCGACGGCCGAGCCGATTGAGCGCGAACGAGGGAGCTATCTTGGAATTTTTCCAACCTGTGAAAGAGCAAGTACTTTCGAAGGATCCCATCCTATGAAATTAAAGGAACATTCTCCAAATGCGATTTTTGCAACCAGACTAAATCGAATTCATAATAGTTTTTTTTTAGTTGCAAGCTTTAAGGTTTATTTTGTAAGAGTTACATAATCAAATAGCAGAAACAGGAAACCATATTTAGACATTTGTCTGTCTTGTATTCTATTAAACTTTTTAAAATGTACTACACATTTTACAACTAAAGCACTTTCAACGAAACTTTGCCTTAAAGTTTCGTAAATATCTCAATGTTACGTAGATTTTTGATGGATTAAATATTTTTTTGTTATAGACACAAATTTTTTTCAATGTAATCGTACAGGCTTCATCCGACGGAGTCGAAATAGAGTGGACACGTGCCCCAGACATAAGAGAACTACCTATCCTGGAAACGTTCCAACCAGTAAAGAAGCGAGTATTTTCGAAAGACCTTTCGCTGCATTGCTTTCGTCGATACTCTAGATGAAAACTCTTCAAAGAGCCAAGTTAAAGTATTTTGGACCTTAAAAACATATAAATAACGCTTGTCATATCTTTGTGAAATGAGCCGGCTCCAAGAACGCCAGAGGCCTGTAAAAATGTAATAGATACCTACGTGACGTCACTGAGCAACGCTACATCAGTCGACGCAAAGGGAATTCTTAACAGGGTTTCTTTAACTTGTTCTTTGATACTTAAAACCTTTTTCTTTAAACTTTTATTTTCCTCTTTCGCTTTATTTCCTCTTTAATTTTCACTAACGCGTTGATTTTGTTTCATTAAAGCTGCATGTATTATTGTTCTTGTACCGATTACTTTCTTTTGATCCACAATTAGGCTTACTTTATATAATACATATTATGTTTCTGTGTCATAAATCTCGTGCACAGAAAGTTCTAATACTCGGATGAAAATTATAGAAACGAGTGATCGCCCATTGGTCGAAATTCTACCGTAATATAAATCTCTCAATATTGTGCGTACAATCTTACTTTTGCAGTTGGATTGTATCATAACAAGTTTTAGATGGCAATATTAAATTTAAATTTGGGTTTAGTTTCAGTTTCTAAAAAAAAATATTATTTTGATTTGATTATTGATCGTCAAAACCTACCAGAACTAAATAAAAAAATCGTTCTGAACTGTTTCATCCTTGCCCATTTATTTAATGATAAACGAAACTATCGAATTATGATATATGACACACAGGATCCGTTTATTGTCTGAAGGCTGATATAACTTCCGCCTTAATACACTTAGGAGGCGAGGTCAAGAACATTAGGCGTTAATAAAACTGGACAATGAAAGCAATGAAAGGGCTTCAAATACCGGGCGAGATAAAGTCGTAAATAGTTTAACGGGCGCTAAATCCCGATTATCATCAAGTCGAGATATCGTAAATGCGTTACTGATGTTTTATCGCCACCCGCCGCCGGACGGCGACTCATAAAACATACACGCAATACATAATTAAATGAACTGAGCTCAAATAAACGCGCTGAAAAAAATACTCGACAGTTAACGTCAATGTTCCTAATGTTTTGTTTGAAAAGAACTTTGATACATTAAAAACTTTGTATTATTGAAAAAAGCCTTATCAAACCTTATCAAATAAAACCGAAGTAAAACTATTAAGAAAAAAACTATTTTTTTTTATATTTACACATTATGGAAGCCACATAACTTCCTTATTTAAATCAGTATTAGGTATGTTACGTCAATATTGTATTGATTTGCAAGTTCATTTAAATACCAACAATTTTGTTACCAACGTAACTAAAATGAGTCTTTAAAACCATTTATGTTGCAGATATATGCAGATTTCGATGAACCAAATTTGAAAAATAGATTAAACTAGAATAGAAATTTTAAGAACAATTTCTTAAGTAAGTTGATTAATGAGGATCTAAGTTTGATGTATCTTGCTCTAAATTAAATCTTGCAATACAATAAAGACCATATAAACCAAATTTAAAACTCAATTTTCATACGTTGAAGCACGCAGAGTGCACTCGCTTACTTATACTTTGTCTAGTGCGTGTGGTCCGTAAACTTGTGTTTGTGGACTTAGTAAAAAATAAACAATCAATATACTGGAACTGAATATTTGACAGACTCAACTAGAGTAGTGTATTTCTAGAACTAAGTACCAAAACTTTCAAACAGTCCATCGCTGTTATCTAAGACAGGGCTTTAAATGCACAACTTGCAGCGGACCACGCTGAAGCATACGAGTCCGTCTGCAGTTTGGAATCAAAGTTAACGTACTGTGTGCACAGTGGATAACTTGCAGCTTTGTATATTCGCGAACTGAAAGTGTATTGTAATGTGTTTAGTTAAATTGTATGTTGATTTTATTCTATTCTTGCAATTTTACTAGACTACTGTTTTGAAGGAAATGCGCACCCAAACACATGTTATGTGTACCTGCTAGCTTTTATTTGGTCGAAGAGCATTTGACGATGAGGTAGTCAACATTTTTCCTTGTAATCTGTTTTGTTCGTTAGGTATATAAACGTTTCAATAAACGTCAAAACAAAAACAGTATGTGGTTTGGTCAACAATGAGCCGCGCGCCAGGCAGTTGTGCAAACCCGCATTCGAATTTCTTTCCAATATAAAAAAAAAACACATCTAGGCTAACTACGTAGGTGTTCAAACGAGACCGACTGTTTTACAATAAATTGCATTGTAAAACAATAAGCTAAAGTTAAATTTTTATTATAGGCTAAGGTGGCCTAAACCTCGATACTGGCCAATCATGAATACAACTGGATAGATTTTGACAAAACAAAAGTATGTGATTTTGTAGATTTTGACAAAACAAACATAAGTGTATATCTATGTATGCAGTAAGTTACAACTAATGTGATAATATTATAATGATTCTATCAGAATAAGTCTTCTCGCTATAACAATAATAATCCTATACTTATTAGTAAATTATATTAAACATGAATCTCAATGCAAAATTTGTTTCACCAATTCTCTCCGCCAGGTAGTCGACTCGCCCGCAGTTTAACTTCACGAAATAAAACTCCGCCCGCGTAGTTCACCTGCTCTCTAGTTACAAGCTTTATGTGGGGAGATAGTAATTTTATTGTATCGCTTGGATGCTTTTACACTATTTTTCGTAAAAGCTGAGTTGCGTAATGTTTTGGGGGTTCTTGTAATCCACGAAATGTTGATCCCCTTTTTAATTTTTCGGATCGTAACGGCACGAAACATAACATATTATTATATTTACACAGTAATAGTTATATTCACAACCTAAATTATAATATTATTGTTATTATTTATTATCATGACTAATAATTGTGCGTAATTATACTTCTCTTCTATAAAGTATAACTTAGAATTAAAATGTCTAAATGACGAATGTTTTGAATTTACTTCGACCTAAAACATAGATGATACAGCCTATTGATGGCCAATGAATATTAATTCTCATACAAAAATAAACGAGGTAAAAATCTACGTTTGTTATTGATCGTCATATAATCGACCAATCAAAATGTGGCAGATACGTAGTAATGATCATTGACAATCAATTGGAGCAGTGTTTTTAAACTACTATTTGTCATGCGAGGGGAAGTGCTATGAGGAGTCAATAGGCTTCTTAGTCTTCGATATAAGAGAATACTCTTAATTCATAGTTTATTGAAATTCATGAACAATACTTGTTACAATAGTAATATATTTATTTATAGCAAGTAAATCAAGAGACCATTATGATTTATTAAGATCCGGCTCTATGACAAACTCATAGAAAACATGTCATGTTTTAATGACCCCCATACCACCATACTACTAAATTATAAAGTTTTTATGATAAAGTCTAAAGTATTTTATGATATTCCCTGAACGCGAAAGTAACGTATTTAATCTGTCTTATCTGACCTATCAATGGGTACAGGTACCACGTGTTTCCTAAGTGCGTAGTCAGTGTCGATCAGTGTCGCCGTTATCGTTATCGCCGCGGTCTATCCGACATCAACCTTGTCTATCTTATCTTCATCCGCGTTTTCTTCGATAACAAAACCCACCGCCTAAAAGAAAATAAAGATAAGAATAAAGATTTCAAATTGTCGACATGAATGTTGAAGTTATATTTTTTACAATTACAATGCCTGGGAAGTACTTACTCTTTGAGGATTTTTATACATAAACCGTACGA
The DNA here is from genome assembly GCA_018250315.1 of Hyalothyrus neleus pemphigargyra. Lineage (NCBI taxonomy): Eukaryota > Metazoa > Arthropoda > Insecta > Lepidoptera > Hesperiidae > Hyalothyrus > Hyalothyrus neleus. The sequence goes on along the minus strand of DWNK01000554.1, from coordinate 519 downwards.
AGCGTCAGGCGTCATTGATGGTCACCGCCACCTATAAACAATACCAAAAGAGTCGCCAATGCCTAGCTGGCTTTGAAGGAAAAGATGGGATTTACGATGCATGTCCCATCGTGTTACCTTACTGGCTAGCGACTACTTACCATCAGGTATCTCGTCAAAGAGGCAGTCTTCGTTTGGCTTATACATAATAGATACTCAGTTCTACATACGTTTTTTTACTTTATATTTACCTAAATAACATTTCAATTTTGTAACGTTAAAATAATATCGACACGAGTAAAATTTGTTATGAGAGAGATTCGAATCTAAAATCAAGAGAAGACACGTCGATATTGATGGGATACGAAAAAGCGAGCGGTTCAAGTGGCTCCTTCATTAAATATGAACGGAACGGGATATTGTACCGCTCGCCTCAAATGCTAATTAACATGTTCTTTCAGCCTCGCCGGCTCATCATTGCGACGAGCCAATTTTTCGTTGTCATCAAACTAGACAATAAAACTCATCGGAGGGTGCTTT
>DWNK01000553.1:0-11268 GCA_018250315.1 Hyalothyrus neleus pemphigargyra | reverse complement strand
GACCCTGTTGTTGTGGTTTTTTTTAATAGTCAGACTGGTATGTAATATTGTTTAGAGAGTTTGAGTTTTGTTAAAATATTACTTACCGATGCAACCCAGGGAAAAATATTTATTTGACCATGTCATAATCCAATATATAACCACATAATTAACTTATACCCGAGCTCAGCTCGGTCTTTCCACTAGTTTAAATTAAGCATACTCCTTTTTATTTAGATGACTATTTTTGCCACAAAAGGTTTCTCATTTTTTGCAATACATTACTTATATTATTAGAAGGATTTATACATATTTGTTACTAAACAGAACAACGGATATAATATCTGGTACGACAGCTGACCACAGAACAAATTATGCCCAATATACAAATGTCACCGATATTAATTTAATCCAATAGATGACGATAATCAAACTCGATAGAATCAATCGGACCAATCGCGGGTGTTTTAGCGTGGTCGCTTTCAAAGCGACCAATCGGCGTCATGGCTCAAGTTTCATGCCGTTACATGCTGTAGATTATTACGTTACATTATTTTAAAATTATTTTAAGGCTCAGGCTCAGTCACTAGCCTCACGATAAGATACCTCACCGCCAGTTTTTAACGTTTTCGTAAAAGTACATAAGAAATCCTAATGTTTTTTTTTTATGTACAAGCAAAATGAAGAGGCAGGCAAGAAACCCGGTGTTAAGTAATCAACGCCGCCTATGAACATTCGCAACACTAGAGGAGTCGCCAATGATGCACTGGCTTTGATGGGATAAGACAGGATGGGATAGTAAGGGTGAAAAAAAAGGACTCTGGCTCTCAGGCGCACTACTGGACCACGACAAGTCGCTGTTGACTGTAGACTCTGACCTAGGATGGTCGCTAGTCAGTCAGGTCATACGATGGGACCTTACCACCAGCAATGAGTTTCCAATATGTCTAATGGTATCATAGTAGACCTTCGTTTCAGCGATCCAGAACATTACTTGCAGAGAAATCGTAAGCAAGTGTGCGTCCAATTTGTTAGGACTGAAATGTGTCCGACCCTGCACATATTTTTGGCACTTTATTGCGGTATTTCGAAATACACGATACGATTTATGGAACTCTCTGGTTTTTATACTTTTCTTTATGTATTTTTTTAAGATTCAGGAAGAGGCGGGGTACCTGATGTATGATCGCAACACCACAAAAATGTAGTGCATGTCTAGCTAGCCTAAGCCTAGCGAAGCGATTCCTCGGCGTAGCATTAGCGATTCCTCGGCGTTGTAGGTGTTGCAAATGTTGATAGTAGGCGGTGCTACTTACCATCAGGTATCACCTGCCTCTTCGTTTGTCGAGAAAAACTCTTTTTTATGTATAACATAAAAAAGAGTTTTTCGTATAACATATTTTATGTATAACATAAAAAAGAGTTTGTCTCAAGAATTGTTTCTATTTTACTCATGTACACCTGATGTACGTTTGAGATTAAAATAAAAATACTCCCGACTCTGCGGCCGACGGGACTAGTTTGTTTAATATATTATAATACTCCCAAAAGCGAAATACTAGATATCGCTAGAACAAACTTCAATTCACGCTTGGGAATATTCCCAAAACTGTTTCTGTATGTTTTACGATGGCAGCATTCGTATTTGTGAAGTTGTGAGCAGTTTCAGCTCAGTTATACACTTATATAACCCTAATAAAATTGTATCTAAAATCGTCCTGTGCAATTAACATAAATGTTGGGAAAGTTTTGAGCCTATTTAGAAAATCGTAAGGATACTTTATATGTATCCATGTTTTAAAGGTTGTTTATACCTTATCACAGCAGAGCCAAGAAGGGATAGTGAATTTAACAGTATACTCGTATCGTCTCACTAGTGGTAAGCTCTCATCGTGTGAACTGACTGGCGACCACCCTCAAGCCGGAGTCTACCGTAAATAGCAACTGGTCGTGTTCTGGTAGTGCGCTTGAGAGCCAGAGTCCCTCTTCCCACCCTTCTCATCCTTTATATCCTACCTCGTCCTTTCCCTTCTAAAGCCAGCGAGCACTACCGACTCCTCTGGTGTTGCAAATGTTTATAAACGGCGGTGATTACTTACCATCAGGTATCTCGCCTGCCTCTTCGTTTGGCTTACACAAAAAAAACTGAAATTACCTATCTCGTATTTATATATCTCTTTAAATTTTTACTATCTGAATATATATTTTTTAAAAGTATGACCAACTTAAGATTTCTTTATTCTATATAACCGCTGATTTTCATTAGAATCGTATTAAAATTAATTGTTACTCCGCAGTGGATGGATTGAAAGTCGGTTCTCTATTTGTAAATAAATCTGGCTTTACACCAAGCATCTTAAATGACAATTTATTTACTATCATTATCCTTTGGTCATATTTATTATTTCCGGATTTCTAGATCTGATCGTCAATGTAATGAGATCACCTCGCTACAGATTTATACAAACTACTTTGCTCGCGTTATAACATAAAATCCATACAGTTGACGACAGAAGTGCCTACGTAGAATAGGTTCTTTTTAGGGTTTCTTACCTAAAGGGTATCAACGAAACCTTATTCGAGAGACTCCGATGTCTGTCCGTCCATCTGTCACAGGTTTCTATCTTACGAACCGTAATAGGTAAAAGCTTGAGTTTTTTACACTTTGCGTATTTTCGTGGCCGCTGCAACAACAAATAATAATAAAAATATAAAATGAAAATAATGTTAAAATTTGAGGAACAATGTTCCATAATCTTTCAGCACCAAGCAAACTCGAAAACGCGTTTGACATTTGATTTGACTTGTCATATTGACACGTATGGTGAAATGTTACAAAAAATGGATATAGTGTGAGCATACAATATATCTATAGTTTTTATTTTTATATTTTTCGATGGTACGGAACCTTTGGTGTCCGACTCGCACTTGGCTGGATTTTAAATGGTGATAATGTTTCTTAAGAATACAAAGTATTACCTACCATACCAAAATTCATCGAAATCGAACCAGTATTATGTGAGTGGCGCACAAATTAACATTTCTGTTTTATTACGTGTATAGAATTTTATCATATGTTCAGAAATCGTTCTCGATGTAAACAAAAAATGTACCAGCCAAACATAAAAACCCCGTTACATTGTTTTTCAACGTTGCATTAGTTTGAAAGCTTGTCGAAAGGAATTGTCTTAGGCGGTCATTCACAGCCGACGACCTTCTTATCACATAAGTTTGAAAGCTCAACCTTAGTGCAAAATATCTTGCCACTTCTTTCCAGAATTGTAGCTACATCATCGTGGCAAATATGAATATTTTCAGTCCATTAGCATATTTACCGGCGAGGGTTCAGTGCACGCCATCGTTAGGTCGACACAAATGACTGCATTAGTGTTAATACTGCGAATTTTCTTGCAGGTGCTTCGCGTCCACTGTTTTTATGGTAATGTAGATACAAACGAGCGCTGTTAACGTTATAGAGCTAGTTCTTCTAGTTGAGGGTAATTTTGAACTAATGTCATCGCGTATTGTATACATTATTTTTATACTAAGTATGTGACGGGTACTCACGATTAACCGCTTATGTATTCTAATATTACGAACCGGTTTCATTGCTCGTAATCAAGTCAGGCAGGCAGGTGCTAATACATGTATGTTTAGCCTAAGTCTATTTCTTTCTTTCATTTCTCTCGGTTGAAGTTTCTCGGGATCCCTATTGGCCATTATTCGTTATATGGTAGTAAAAAAGTTGGGGTGTTATTTTAGTCCTCCTCCGAGAATCTAGATTTAAATGCTCCTTCATTCATCTTATCATATTATTATATTATGACGAATAAAAGTCACAAGTACTTACTTAATAAATCTATTGAATTTGAATTTATTCAAATTTTTATTAATCCTTGCTTAACTGTAGGAAATAAATAAAAGATTCAAATATGTTAATGCAATTAAACCTTTTAGGGATATATTTTACACAACTTATCTAAGAGTTATCTAAGTTATATAAGTATCAAGACCGCGTTGTTTCAATTCGGTTGAATATGCTCCTGGCATTTACCATTATGGGGCAGACGGTAGCTCATCATCGGCTAATAAAAAGGGCGTGTCATTCGTCCTACTAGACTGGTTTAAAGTGAAATAAAAATATGCTGCTGTCGTCATCGTCGATCTTTGTCTTTTAAATGTATATTTTCTCGCCTCTAGCACCCCTTCACTCATCTACCGCAAGCTTCACAAAGGAGTGACAGGAGTTCACAAATTAATCCCATTTGTAGCAAGCCCATCGTTTCACGCTGTCTTGTTTAGTTAACTCAGTGGCCCCAGCTAACATGTCGGTTATTCAATGCAATTTGCAAGTTAGGACACATTGCGCTCTCATGAAATAGGTATTGGGGATGATATTACTGGTAAACTTTATTGAATGTATATTGTTGATAGTATCATTTCGTGCAGTATTACTACGCATATTTAGGGTTCCGTACAGAAAGAATGCCAACGGAACTCGATTACTGACGCTACATCCGTTCGTCCGCCCTGTCACAGGGCTCTATCTTACGAACCATAATAGGTATATTCCTGACTTTCACAGAGTATGTTTTACTGTGACCGCTTAAACAACAAATAATAAAAAGTAATTTAGCAAAAAAATATAGTTCTATGGTACATAACTCTTCCTGCGATTACGAGTCGTGTATGACCGGTTTTTCTCATTTTTCTTACGTGCCCACTGTTTGCAACTACGTGATATGTGTGCAGTGCAATGTGCCTTGCCGCACGATACTGACAATATTGAAAATTCCGATTCTGCCATTTTATATGATTTTAAATAATTCTATGTGTTATTCAGATGTATAGGCCATAAAACTTTAAAATGTTATCAAAATAGTTGAGTAAGTTATGCATAAAGATCTAATATGGCACACATACAGTCATTCGCACATACGCACTTTTGCTGGTGATAAGGTCCCATCGACCTGATCTGACTGACTAGCGACCACCCTCAGGTTGGAGTCTACCGTCAATACCGACTTGTCGAGTTCCGGTAGTGCGTCTGAGAGCCTGAGTCCCTCTTCCCATCCTTCTTATTCTTCCCATCCAATCCATGATTTTTCTCTTCAAAGCCGGCGAGTATTTTCGACTCCTCTGATGGTAAGTAGTCACTTACCATTAGGTATCTCGCCCGCCTTTTCATTCGGCTTATACACAAAAACACAAACACGCACACAAATATGACAGTATTGACTGACCTCAGTCACAGTCACAGGTGTTTGCCCAAAAAGTAGAATAGAAACTGGGGATATATTTCCATAATAAATGTAACTTTGTTACAATTACAGACTAGTTTTATGTAATATTTCTTCAGATTCCTAAATGATTTAGTTACACAGTTAAGTATTTGTACTTATCTCGTTGAAAGTAGACGAACATTGTTCCAAACTTTACTAATCTCAGTAGATACTAACTTGATTTCTTGCTAGTTACGATCTGATTGTGGTTTACAAAGGAATTATAACTACCAAGTAACTTTATTAGAACTTTATTGGATAAATGATCGGAAAGGGAAGCTAACTACATTTTACGTCATAGAAGCAGCTAATGCAATTTTAATCCTGCTTCGTAATAAGTATAAATGTCCATGGTGACATTAAATTAAAACTGCAAATTTTGTCTCTAAACACGGCTTCGTTTGCGTTAAATTATAATAAACTTCGGCTCAGGGAGCTCTCCCGCCAGACTAGTTCATAGCGCCTGGGAAGCGGCCGTTGCTCCTTTAGTCTTTATTTGGAACTTGTATATATCCGAGGTGTTGAGAAAACTTCGATAGCGTGATTCAGAGTTGTTGATAAGTATTCAAATTCAAACTCATATATTTTACAAAGGCCTACGGTGGCACTTACAAATTGTCATGTTCACATTTTTTTTCTATGAATGGTATGATTTATATAAATATAAATCATACCATACCTTTAATAATCGACGTAAATCGTTATTTTCAGTTGAAGAAATTTCAGGATGAACCAGAAGCTGTCAAAATTGACATCATAATGACAGTCTGGAATCTTAGAAAAATGCCTACTAAATCTCTCCATTTACCCCTATATAAAGACAACTACAATAAAACTACACAAGTTTCCCCGGGTTCCTTGTCATGTTTGTAAATATTTTTCTTGTATATCTATCTATTCAAAAGATACTGCTGGATAGCCTTAACACTTAACTTACTCTGTCAACACGAATCCAACTGCTTTCCTCTACCTTCTTGAAGTAAAGAAGAGAAGAAGAAAGGGAACCTTTATCTTGTTATCTTCAGTAATAGCAAATGGGCTCGCAGTGTACCAATTTAATGTTACCCTGAATAGGATAGTAGGTACCTGAGGTCGTTAGAGAACCGCTAAAGAAAATCTAACTAGAGTTTATCATGCGCCCCTAGGGCAAAAGTTCTATTCATATAAACGTCTACTTCAAGACTACAAACTTCTGGAATAAAACAAAATAAACCGACTTCACTACAATAATCAGAAACAATATCTTTATATCAATATCTCTATCTCCTCTATCTTATCAGAAACAGGTTCTCGCCTTTCGGAATAAGAAGAATTAAGACTATAGATTACAGATAGTCTAGAGTCTAGACTATAGATGGTACACTGTACCAAAAGATGTCATGAGAACGGCGTTAATGTTAAGTTTTGTTAAAAATTCATAATTTTGTGTTTTTTCGGTTAGGCCGGAGTGTACCGTCAATAACGATTTGTCGTGTTTCGGTAAGCCGGCGTAGCATTGGCGACTTCTATAGTGTTGCAAATGTCGTACGCGGCAGTAAGTACTTATCATCAGGCATCTCCGTTTGGCATACATAAAACCTTTTTTGTCAATAATAATTTATCGCCAGTATCATGTGCGCTTATCTATCTATCATCATCATGAGAGTGAGCTGAGGACTCTCTAAAGCTCCGGTGGTTTTGAAGAAACAGACAGGATTTACGAAGTATATCCACGCTCCTATGGCAAGGTACGCCGAGCTCACAGGTACACACATAGCAGCAACGCTATGAGAACCCTCGGATACGACAGATGTACCGCAACATGATGAGTAAAGGTTCCTCTAGTTTGTGTAGAGATGTTATTTAATTGGCTGCAACCATTGTTATGGATCACTGCTCGGGTATCCACAACTGAAAAAGCCTGGAGCATAATTCCGCCACACCACTCCAGTGCTGATTGCTAGATTAATTGTTAGTGGCCATCCTGTTTTTTTAAATCCGCCCATTACACCACCGACAAAGAAAACCGACTGCTAGAAAACACAGATAGTTATTTAATTAGTTAAATCTAATTAGGAATTTAAAGGAATCGTATGCACGACTCAGACAATATGGCGCCGATGTAGGTCGGCCGCTTGACCTGTCTCATTCAGTATTTATGCTTATTGTCCTTGCCGAGTCAGTTCCCGAAAGAATGCAGATTTACTTAATTTAAAATACATATTAGTTTGTAAGATTTTTTAAAAACAAAAATAATTATATGATTTATATATTTAGATCGTGTAGATCTTTATCTGGATCGAACGTGTAGAAAAAAAGATTATATTAAAAGTATTTTGATCGATACTTTACTAATACATAAAAACTAATATAAAGAAATTTAAATTTATAATATTAATATTTGTTTTGCCATTTTAGAGTAAAATTATAGTAGAAACCGATTACGATATTTCAAGTAGTACCTATTTATGATAGGTATTACTATGTTATACGAATTACTGCTTGCCAAATTTTAAACTGTTAAAATATTTATTCTTCAAAGCATGCCAAAAGACCTACATAATTTTCCTACAAATGTGACATCAATGTAGCAAGTGGGTCGGCCACCTGACCCGTCTCATCAAGTATTTATGCTTTTCGTCCATGTCCTTACCGTGTCTCTAGTGTTTTAGATACTTCCTGATATTTGCCTATAGTAAAAATACATGTACCTTACATAGATAACGAATTTAGGTATGATATTTTGTAAGACTCTATATATTGGGTAAAATCTGCAAAAAATCTTTACCTATGAACTTTAAATTTCGAGGTAGTCGTTTCAGCTGTGAGTTGGCAATCAGTTCCTAGTTTTAGATACAGGAAGTTTTATGAAGACCGGTATAAGGAAGTAAAAAATAAGGAATTTGAGTTTTTAACTACCTCTACGTAGAACAAGGTTTTGAGCTGTAATCGCTCATAGATGAATAATTGGTCCATAACATCTATCCATACTCATAGATTATTGACGACTTATGAGCCGGCAACCACTATTTAAATGGAAAAAAGTGTTTCCCGTTAAAAATGATTATGGATTAATTGCCAGTCGTGGGTACTTCCGAATATGAGCCGACCTTCGACAATCACATCTTTCCAAATGGAAAAAAGTGCTTTGCGATGAAATTAGTGTGGGGTAAGTTAAAATAACCCCGACCAATCCACTCGTGTGTACTTCCGAATTTTATATGTAGAAATGAAAGTCCCCGTCACGAGAAGCTGTAAATTTTGTTAACAAGTTCTTCTGAGTTGCGTAGCAACCATTATGATAGTTATGAATTAACCAAATACAATAAATTTAATGTAATGTACGGATAATAAGAAACTAATGAGCAACTTCAATTAATCGTATTATACGTTAGCTACCATTGGCAATGTTTTGTGGTACAGAAACCAGGAATGTAAACATTTGGTACGTCATTATATCCCTATACAAAAATAGAAATTATTACAAAAATAGTATTTTTCATATGATCCAAATGTTATGAAGTCCTAAATGATTTTTTTTTAATTTACAGCTTCTCGTGACGGTTACTGAAGGTACTTTTATGTACGTAACTTAAGATGAAGCATAATTATTAAACCATGTTGGTTTCCTAGTTTGTTGATGATAATTTCTAATCCTTTATAAAACGTAAGTAATTACATCACACTACTAGTACTCGAAAGGATTGATTACCAAGTCAATATGGCGCCGTAGTCGAGCGAATCACGTCAAAGTTTAATTGAATCCCCAATTGGGTCTAGTCACTCGATCAAATTGCATACGGGATATGCCATTTAGATGCACCCATATCGAGTACAAGATTAATTACGAACTGAGAACGTTACGGAATACATGACTGTGATTTATTTGTTCATCTATATCTGTCTTGTGAATTAAGTTCATAGAGTTTTCATTGTATTATAGCCCAAGGAAGACTAAGGCGGGCTACCTGATGGTAGGCAGTCACCGCTGCCTTTGCCACACACGACATTTGCGACACCAGAGGGGATTCATAATTGTAGTGTATAGATGATACGTAACAATACATAACAATAAAACATAATTAAAACGGAACAATCAAATGATATTAGTAACAAACTAGCACGCAGGCCTAAATGGTAAGCGGTCACTGCTGACCATGAACATCTGTAACCAACTTCATGCAGGATTACCTGAAGTTGTTCACAGATGCATTGCTACTCTTGAGGACTAAGATGGTCGCCAGAGACATCCACAGGATCACACTGTTTCTACCGCCTGAACTAAGAATTTCTAGAGGGTGATACCATATAAGTCGAAACACAAAGAATAATAAAACCTTACCACAACCTTTAGAACATTGAAGTATATTATTTTCTCACAAACTCATAATGGTGATACTTTTAAAATCGTTTCGTCGTTCGTTTATAAATTTATTATTTATTTATTATTTATTATTTATTTTATCGTTTTAAAATTATTAGTGAACTTTAACACATTTTCTTTGGAAGCTTTTGCTTGGAAAGTTGGCGCAAAGATATTTACGCAAAGCATGGCAGCCTATTAGTGTCCCAGAGCGGGACAAAGCCGGTTCCGAGTAAAAGTCAGCAACTTGACCCACTGAGTTACTTGGTAAGTATGTACAACGGTTATTTGTTAAAACACCATGACGTAATAACATAAACTTAAAATAATAACTCGAATGTCGAACGATTTATTAAAACTATTGCCATTAAAATTTTATTACTTTGTTAAATTTTACTATTTGTGAGAAACCGTTTAACCTATGCGATAATATCTGCTGTATACCACGCCCACGGCAACTTTTTGCAGCGATACAATTAGCAATACAGTGTCAAAAATCGCTATACAGTCGCTGGTTGTATACATATACAAATCAATGCGATACACTGCCAAAAGTAGCAATACAGCGTTTGAGAAACGCGGAAGTGAACTGCAACAAAAAGTCGTAGGCGACATTCAAAAGTAGGTGATGCCGAAAAAGTCTTACCATTTCATACAAAGTTATCAAAACCTCATACGCATTAGAATATTTATACGGTTTATTCCTCAGAAACTCATTATGATGATGTTATTCAAACGATTCCAGAAAACTCGCCCTGCAAGTGACATTGTTAGTGAAGTTTAAGATATTTTCTCTAGAAACTTTTGCCTAGAATGTTGTCACAAAGATACTTACGCATGGCAGCCTATTAGTGGCACTATGAAGACAAAGGCCCGTTCGAGTAAAATAAATGTCAACATTATTTGTAATTTACTGTAGTAGTAAATTTACGGTGGTAGTAGTGTAGCATGCCTGCCTAGTGACCCCCCTCATGCCGGAGTCAACGTCAATAGCGACTTTTCTTATTCCGGTAGTGCGAGTGAGAGCCAGAGTTTATTTTCCCACCCTTCCCATGCTTCCTATCCCATCCCATCCCTTTTCCTGTCAAAGCCGGCGAGGATTGGCAACGTCTCTGGTGTTGCAAATGTTCCTATGCGGCGGTGACTACTTACCATCAAATATCTAGCCTGCTTTTTCACCTGGCTTACACTTAAAAAATATGTGTGTTTAGTAATACAACACCATCAAAAGCGCTACCTAGATGGGAGAAATATTAGCTGCTAGAAGATTTAGTTCAAAATTATTAAGACAAACCGGTAATGGTGATACTTTTAAAAGGTGTTCTTGTGCGCTTCGCTTCAAGTAACGTTGTTAGTGAACTTAACACATTTTCTTTAGAAACTTTACTTGGAAGGTTGGCACAAAATAATTTACGCAAAACATGGCGCCTATGTCCCGGTGCAGCAACAAAGCTCGTTTCGAGTAAAGATCTCGGCAACTTGACCTACTGAGTTGCTTCATAAGGTACAATGATTACTTAACTTCTCCGTACACCATCGGAGTTAGAAAAAAAAGTCGATCAAATGCGCATCCGACTTGCATACGAAGGGTACCGTACCATAGTTACGAGTATATAAAGCGTGGAATAAACGTGTCCCCTATGACACATAAATTACACAACATCG
>DWNK01000552.1:0-11274 GCA_018250315.1 Hyalothyrus neleus pemphigargyra | reverse complement strand
GCGAGTTTTTAAAAAAAAGTTCTCAAAAGGTATGTGAAGTCTACCAATACGCACTTGGCCAACGCGGTAGTCTATGGCCTAATTCTTCTCATTCTGAGAGGAGACCCGAGCCCAGCAGTGGGACAATGATGGGTTGTTGACATGACATGACACCTGAACCTATATATATAGTACTTTCACTCATCGAGAAACTTACGAGCATACGACACACACGATCTTGGTAACGCCTTCTAGATATCAAAAAGACTCCCGCTACACCATTCCGCTCAGCTGAAGGGTGCAGCGCTGAAATATAAGAGTATAAGAGTATATATAGTACGAGGGCGGTTAAATCGTACTCGTATAAGTGTGTGTACATTAAGCGATGCAAGAAGTCATTCTAATGTCAATTTCTCGACTAGTTCGATGAGGCGTGTAGTATTGGCGGCGCTTCTGGGGTTGCAAATGTATAGGCGGCGGGACGGCTTAGCAGCAAGTTGCATCCCCTACCTAGATCCTGGCTCTGTAGGTAAACAGAGCCAGGATCTGTAGGTAAGGTAGGGTAAAAAATTTCAATTGTGCTTTTAAGAGTAGGTAATAAAAAATTTAATTGTGCTTATAAATTTTTATTGTTAACAATTGTCCATAAAATCCCTGATATTATTGTATAATATTATATTAAATTAATATCATTTATTAATTCGTTGTTTGAACATTGATCATAATTTTAGCTATTGCTTTTTATTATACATTAAGATAAATAAAAACAACTTTGATTGTAAAATAAGTCGAAGAAACGGATTTTATATCTAAGGTACCATCTACCTATTATGCAATAAATTTAGTCATAGACAATAGTTATTAAAAAATACGAAAAACAATCTTTACAAATATAATATGTATAATATATATATTTCCAAATAAAATATGTTCGTATAATAGATTCGTGCTCAGTGTGATTGAGTTTTATTCAAAGTTTGGCCATGATAGGTGCCAAGGTCCTATATGGAGACTTGGTATTGGACCATGCTATTGGATTGGTATAAATCATGGTATTGGACTGAGTACTCAAACGACCTACCGATACCATACGCCACAAAATTTAATGATTTTTTTAAATCCTTTTATGTCACAAATATCTCTTTCTTCCTTCTTAAAATAGCAATTCTTCCAGGTCTTTGATGCTGATCGTAAACCGATACAATCCAATTATTATAAATGCGAAAGTGACTCTGTCTGTTTGTTACGCTTTCACGGGCAAACTGCTGGACCGAATGTAATGAAATTTAACAAGGAGATAGTTTCAAGTATGGGGATGAATATAGGGCCCTTTTTTTCAGTGACGGTAGCACAATAATAGTCCTCCGATTCTCTCGTGCACGTCACACATATTAGGTATGTCTTATGTTACCTTACATAAGTCTAGGTCCATCACTAAGCTTGGGTAAAAATCATAAATGATAATGATCTAATACATGGCCTTCTTAACTTCTGATAATAGATTCTTTTAAATCTTAAAAATAAAAAATATATTAACTCAGCACAGACTAGACCTATTTTTATTGCTACCTACTTTGGTTGAGAATAATTAAAACCTAGAAACAAAACCTAACTCTATTTATAAAGACGCTCTTAATCTGGGCATGATGTTAAGTTTATCTACAAACAAATATATTTTAATACGTAGTCAAATAATAATCAAACTTGATTCCAATTCTACATAGGTATTAATCGTACAAGTAATGGATTTTTTATTGTAAGAAGCAAAATAGTTAAAAATAACATTGCTTATTCTTATTGAGATACATCATTTCTATAAGGTACTTAAGCAATACAAATACTGCACAAAGATTGGTAATACAAAAATACAAGTTACTGTATTCCACGGTTCTGGAATGGACTCAACAACAAAATAATAACGCTATTGCCTAAATAGACAAACTCAAAAAGGCAAGCCTAATTCCTAATGACACTCTTTTAGCTATATTAGTAATTATTTATCTATATTTTATTATAGAATACGCATGTATTCGCTACGGTAGGCATAATACAATTGGTAAGTAATTAACAAGTGTACAATGGGCAAATCCTTTGATTAATCACATTAATTAACTACTATCATTGGAGAGAGAGAGAAATAATAAAATTCTATTGATAAAAACTCAATTACATAAAAAACTTAATACTTCATTTCGCTCAATGGGTTTGTACTTATTGAGATGGATTGATACCACTACAATTTACGAAAAAAGTATAAAAGCTATATCGAACTAAAATAGGCCTAAAATAGATTCTATATTAAAGTTCAGTGGTAAGTTCGTCTTGAGGTCGTCTAGTCATTTCGAATAGTTCATCTTCGAGCCAAACGCTCTCTCGCCTTACAATGGGTCGTCTCTCCCAGGGATCGGCGAGTACGATCGTTTCTCTCTCGATCTGCGAGTAACTAGGAGGTCTTCCAACGTCGCTCCATTCGCACTGGGTTTCTAACTCTTTGTCCAAGATGTGACTCCCGTACGACGTTGGGGAGTAAGAAGGTGGCTTGAATGTGGAGAAGGACTGCTGTGTGGCCTCCGAATCGGAGCCCTGACTCGGTGGGGAAGGAAGGAAATTTACTAGCTGGTCTTGCTGCTGCTGACCAACGTTCATTCGGCTATATCGCTTTAGTATGCTGAAAACAATTTAAACATAGATTTATAAATATCTACACTTTAAAACTTTCTGATACTAGGTACCTACGTAGAAATTATAAAAGTATTTATATCAACCCAAAGTATCTGATTCGATTTTCAAAAAATGTGATATAATCTCGTTAATACCTACACTTTAGAATCAGTAGATGTAAAATAACTGCGTTGCCCTAGTTGCACATTTTTGTAATGTATTTAATTTATTAACCATAAAAAAAACTTAATAAATGAATGAATAAATTTCAATGTTCTACAATAGAATCTTTGTGAAGATAGACAGCAAGCAATAAGACGAACAAACAGTCTTACAACCGACAACTTATAAATAGTTCATTTTTATCGGTTCGATACTCTAAGTAAAATGTACAAAAGGTTTAAGTAATATTACCAGCACAAAAGGTTTGAGTACTTCTCAAACTTTCAACGTCATGTAAGTGCATTTTCTCAGACTAGTGTTCCGTACTCCGTGTTAAGTGCTCCGGCCACTTGAAACAACTTAAGTTTAAGATAATATGCGACCAAACATACCGCTCAGCCCAGCTGGCTAGCCGCGACCACTCCTCCGGCACCACGGGAACTTGCTGCTTGTTAAGCAGGATAAGCAACTTCGCCAGATCACTCAACACACAACTGTATTAACATAGAAAATAAATATAAATTAATTGATAGAAAATTAGAAAACATAAGACATTTTTATATCGTTATTCTAAAAAGTAAATATGTACCTAAATACAAAATAAAAAATAAGAATGTGCTTTCAAAAATGGAATGTAATATCAAAGATGACGGATTGATTTATTTAACTAATTATATTTTAGCCTGAAACCACAGAATGATAATTGCCCGAAATCATGTCATTTAAGAATATTTTGTAATTAATGAACAAATCGTAATAATTTTTAAATTTTTATAGACTATTTTTATGTTTGTTTCTTTGCACTCGGTTTTGAGTATAATTCGGTTTCTATCGAATTAATTTCGTCAGTTAAACGAAAAAAAAATATGATTGATCTCTGTGTTGAAAATATTGGCGCAAAATAGGCGGCGTTGATTGCTTACCATTAGGTATCTCGCCTGTCTCCTCGTTAGGTTTATACATAAAAAAATAAAATCTGATCACTACACTAGAGTTTGAAAATCGTTTCATCAGATTCATGTATTCACGTCGTGCTCGAATTAGCCTCATGTTACGTAAATACGTAAGCAACAAAGAATCAAGCGGTGAAACTTTACATTATAAGATGTAGATATTTCCTTCACGGTCTAAATAATGTTTAATCTCATTAATTTTGCTACAGTTCTTGCTTCGGTTGCCGTATTTCACGGGTGCAATCCGCTTATTTAAGAGTCGTTTAATGTTGTTTTGCAATTCCAAACAGCATGCAAATACGAGTTCTGTTGCGTAACAGTCCACTAGTTATACATTTAATTGTCGGTCTTGTTTTGTGTTAATGTACTGATTATTATACCTGAGGCTCTATGCGGCGTTAAGTAAATATCCGGTTACGAAAAGTATACGCTTGCAATATTTTAAATTGGTTTTACGCGAACCCGCTGAGTGTTACTAAACTAGGTATCTAGTTCTAAGTGCATAATATTGTTATGTGCTTTCATTCAAACTTAAAAAAGTATTTATAATATTAAAAATATAAGTAAACCATATTATTAGAAGCATTTTATGTAAGCTATACATAGTCTACGGTAGTATCAAAAGTACTCTGCACTTAACTATAAGGCCGTAAAAAACTGAAACTTACAATGTCACACTAAAATTGTTAGCATAATATAAAGTGTTCTTTATTAATTCGGCCAGCATGTTATGATTGAACAAATAAAACAGAAGAACCGGAAGAAAATAAACATAAATATCTTTGGACAATTCACACTGAGCCATCTGATCCCGAACTAGGCAGTGTCTGGTAACCAGACAACTAATAAACATACATATATCTCTAAATACATTCTTGTATTATTTTATATCTAGCAAAAAAATGTGTGATGAGTGCGAGTATTTGTTCTGT
Organism: Hyalothyrus neleus pemphigargyra; assembly: GCA_018250315.1. NCBI lineage: Eukaryota > Metazoa > Arthropoda > Insecta > Lepidoptera > Hesperiidae > Hyalothyrus > Hyalothyrus neleus. The sequence goes on along the minus strand of DWNK01000552.1, from coordinate 6,587 downwards.
ACAAATACTCGCGCTCGTCACACAATTTGTTGTTCTTTGCGGGAATCGAACCGCCGGAGCAGGAAGTAGATTAACTAATCACTAGATCTACAGGCCAGTCATAATAGAAACGTTGCATTACCTATAAGCCATCGCTGCGTCATTATTTCCTAATTGATAGAGCTCTCGAACTTGGTGCCGCGTGTGGTTCAATATCGCCAGCAGGGTGAAAGCGTGCGGCTGAAAATAGATGTTGCATATTTTAGGATCGATGCACGTTAGTTAGAATAACATCATAGCTTAATACTTATTAGCTTATTACCTAGTATCAATGTAATAAATAATAACTTTTATTAAATGTAATGGATACGGAAGAGGAGTTGTTCCTGATTGGATTACAGATGTGTTGCTACCTAAGAACTAAGATGGAAAGTGTAATAATTACCTATATCTTTTATGTAGGCATACTTAAGTGGATTTGAAATGTAATAAAATGTAAGAATTGGCGTTTATTCCCATCTTAAAAATTTAATAAATGCGTTCTTCCTTAAAATTACCAGTGTACTTGTACATCAGCGTGAACCACAAAGAGTTTTACCACCAGAGTATCAAATTCATATATGGCTCACGTAGATTTTGGGTTAAATTATCCCACCATTTAAAGGATTCTATATGTTAACACAGATTATAATTTATCACTGTGCTCAATTTCGTCCTAATTCGTTCAGCCGTTTTTGCGTGAATAAGTGACAAGCATCCAAAAAAACAAACTTTTACATAATATCCGTAGGAAGAAAGAGTAGATAGGTTTACTAGAATGGTAGGATAGGCAAATCTGATCATTAGGGTTTAATACCATCATCAGTATAAACCTAATCATGTACCTACCATTCATGGCGATAGTCGCTCACACAAGTTATTTTTACCGAAACATTTCAGTTATGCAAGTTATTTTAACGCTAGCAAAACTGTAGTAGCTCTATTATTCCTCTGTATTATTTGACGATACTTATTTGTGTTATTCGTAGCAAATGTTTTGAATTCTTTCATGTTAATAATGTATAATTTTTATGGGAATATTCTGCTAATTTTATAACTTAATTAGTTAGATAAAGTAGTTCTGAGTTTAATCTAACCATCGACATCGTATACCTGTATATAAAAATACGGTTATTTTATTATAGTAACTTCTTTGATTTATAATAACAGAAAAAAATAATGATTTCTTATTTTATAAAATTAAGAAATTAAACAATTTTATTAGAAATAAAGATTACATAGACATAACGAAGAATGTGTTGTATACCTATACTACTATAATATACTATTTAAAAAGAGTATGTTTGTAGTAATTTAGGACTAAAAAGATTAGTATGCTTTTATTGAAACCAATCAATTTTTTATGCAATAGCTAATAGCATTGTTTCAACGTTGTTTCAATGTGTCACATTTTTTCAACTTGCTACAGAAGTTAAAGATAGACAAGAAAATTGAATTAGATACCGGCTCAGCTTCACGCTATCGTTGCGTAGAGTACAAATATTATGAGAAAGTACCATAGATCAATGTTAATGTACCTACAATAACAATGTAGAATATAGACAAATATCTATCACACGCGAGAGTCATTGGCATAATTAATACATCTAACTGGTTTTCTGGATAGGAGAGAGTGGTGCAAGATCTCCTTTTACAACTTTCGAAATCAGCACTCTTGGTGTCATGTCGCGTTGGAGTTTCTCGTGAACATAATGTTAGTCTTTTTACGCAACGGTAAGGCTCATTTACGCTTCAACGAGGCGGTACAATGCTTTGTTCGAACTAGGGATGTTCGATATACATCGTTCGATAGCTCGATGCATGGAAAAAATCGGATGCATCTGCAACATTCGATGTTTACCGATGTATTTTCATTCGATGCATCGAAAGAACGCACGCCTCATAGACCCTGTTTTTTTTCGTCATCCGCGCGGAATTCACGCCTTATAGACCTTGTTTTTTTTATCGTCGCCCATGTCATCGTGTGGTCGAAATATCGATGTTTTCTTAATGGAAAACATCGATCTATTTTTACTTCGATGCACATGAGTACAACCAAAGTTACGTTTCGATGCATCACATTGAAAAAAATATCGATGTACTTGTGAAATGAACATCCCTAGTACGAACTACGAAAGCGCGTGGCGGTATTAGTGCACCGCGCGTTTAACTTGGGCGTAAAACTGTAAACATTGGGCTCCACATCCGTTTTGGGTAGGTACCTATGGAGGGATGTTTTGGTTATCGCTTAAAATAACTTTATTGTCTATAAAATGAGACCTTACATTTTAGTAGTATTTTATGCACAGCTTTAACGTGATTTGCAGATATGAGATATATTTTAACGGTTGATATGGGATGAGTTTTAGACTTACATAAAGTTAACTATACTTACTACAGATGGACTGCAATCTGTTTTATGTTGCATCGAAGTACACCAGTGCGTGGGTTTCTCCCCGTAGAAACATACCTTAGTACTTAAGTATAGCCTACTTAATTACCTAGAGGAGAACTCTACCATGGTGCTCCAATAATTATTTATTATTTGTAGCTTAATGGCGCAAACTCCTCTAACGGTCCCAAACCGTGTCCATTGTTGCTTATTTTTATGTTTAAGCCGAGCGAGGAGGCAGGCGCGATACCGGATTTTAAGTAGGCACAGCCGCCTATGTACATTTGCAACCGCAAAGGAGTCGCGAAAAAATTGAATTTACGGTGCATGTACACGCTCCTCGAACCAAGGTGCGAGCCTCGTGTCGCCACTCACAATAAGCAACAATGCATTGAGAAGCCACAAACCCCGATGACGCGCCGTCGAAGGCACCGCAACAGGATGAAAAATGTGTGGGAAGAGGGAATCTGGCTTGCAGACGCAATACAGGAACACGACAAGTCTGTATTAACGGTTGATCGGCCTGAGGGTGGTCACTAGTCAATCAACTCACGCGATGGGAGCTTACCACTATCAAATTAGATTTGTAAATCGTACATCAGGCGCAGAACTATACGCGCTTTATTATCGTTTGATGTTGCATTTAAAAACAAATAGATGGGTGGTTCTATATAAACAAAAAGATAAGTATGAGCATATGCATATAGGTAATATATCACCATTCAGGCTGTTATCGTCAGCATGCTATCGGTTCACACGCAATCGTGTCGAAGCGAAATAATCGATTTAACAAACATAAACGATTTTCATGTATGTATTTAAAACCAATTAACGTATTAAGATGAAACAAGCCGCACGGTGTTATTTTAAGTAATTATTTAGAAAATCGATGGGCATAAAATGAAATGTTAATAGTTCAATAGTTCCAATATCAATATAGGTAAGTAAATTTAGTAAATATCTTAGGACAACTCACACGCGGCCTTCCAGTCCCAAACTAGGCAGAGCCTGCGCTATGGAGACCAGACAACTGATAATCGTAGATAGGTACATATATATTTCTAAATAAATACTTATATAGACAATTTACACCCAGATACAGAACAAATACTCGTGCTCAACACACAAATATTTGTTCTCGGTGGGAATCGAACCCACGACCCCCGGCGCAGCAGTCAGGTTCACTAACCACTAGATCAACAGGCCAGTCGATAGGTGTATTTGGACTTACCCGCAAGCAATCAAGTTGTTTGTGGAACTCCCGGAGTTGCGCGTCGTCATCGTGGTGCGGTTGGGGTAGCGGTTGGGCGTGCGCGCGCGCGGACCCGCGGCAACGCGCGTACGCCGCGCCCGCCACCACGAGCGCTATGCAGAGCGCCGCGCCGCATGCCCCGCCGACCAACACCTATGAAGAGAACGTTGACGATATATTGAAAAAAATATCATAAAGATTGTTAGAAATACACTTTTACAAGGTGCCGGTTTAATAACTTGCATCCTTTTAGCAGGTGAATATGAGCACGATTTCAATAAAGAATGTCAAATATAAATCAAAGTCCGTCCCCAAATTATTTTTTTTATCAAAATAATCAATATATCCCCTTATTTTTTAATGAAAAACATAGGGTGGTCATTGAATTAGTTAGTTGTCAGTGCAGATTAGTATAAGAATCGTTCTAGCCAAATACTCGTAAATCAATATTATTTATAGTATTGTTTACAACTATGAAATTCCCAATTTTATTGTTTTTATTTTATATTTTTATTGTCGAGTACACATAGTCTGTCTATTAATCACTAACGTCCCTCCGGTTCATTCTGTGCTCAATGTTTTACTTAATGATTTTGACATTGTAGTGACAGATAAGCACCGTCTTCGATAATTGATAAGTAATGGTCCACTGCCACGATTTTTTAAATATCAATTTAAGACTCATTGTCATATTCTTAACATCATAGACTCACTAGACATAAAATCCCCATTGAGCGTGTTTATTACCTAATATTCTTCTAGTAGGTACTAGAAGGCGAAATAATCTACTAGGAAACTCACCTATTCACTAGCTTACTTTTCATCTCTGTTTATTTATAATCTGTTATAAATAAAATGAGATGAAAAATTGCAAGCTTACTAGCTTGCGTCCTCATGGTCGTGTGTCCTCATGGTTGCTAGAGAACTAGTTGTACCCGATTATTTGGTTTAATTGTTTACAAAATGTCGACGGAGTTAGCTACTGAGCAAGTAGAAAGTTTTGTGTGTCATCGTCACAATTAAACTGAACTAAAACTTTCTGGATAGCAGTCCTACAGATAGCCTAGTGGTTCATAATTGCGGTCTCGCTCCGGTGGGTCCAGGTTCAAATCCCCGACGCGCACCTCTGACTTGTCTAAACCATGTGCGCATTACCAAGTAAATATCACTTGCTATATGGCGAAGAAAACCATTGTGATACTATATACTTGAAAGTTATTAAAAAAAAAGGTTCTCAAAAGGTATGTGAAGTCTATCCTTTCTATATATTTCTACACTTGTCATTGTGTGTGCACTGTACATGGTATGCTAATGTGAGTGAGTGGAAAACGTTTTCAATGAAATTAATGTAAAAAACTACGAGGTTTGATTTCCGGGGGGAGGAGCAGTAAAAGTGTCATTACGGCTGCACTACCGTTTATCAATACCATTGGTCGTAAGCCGTTCATCGCCCCCGCATTAGCACAAACACCTCCCACTAACTATCACAGAATAGAGGAGAAAACGTTGATCGTTTAGGATATGCTTTGGTATTGTGATGGTAATAAACAATAGCGCATAATTATCATTATATAAATATGAAGAGATAAAACAGTATACAGTAATGGTACATTCAGTAGACACCATTTTCTCCTGCGTGTGTCAACTGATTTTCTTTTTTTGGTAGCTATTTGCGAGCGTTAGAAATAAATACCTACAGTTAGTAATAGTTAGTAATAAATATCTTTGGAAACTGAAGTTAATTGGAATTAAAAGTTAATATTGCATTCAAAAAATATTTTTTGTCACATATTCCAACTCAAAATATAAGCTTGCGAACGCACGAATTTCGATTAATGAACGTAAAAGTACTTAAAATAAGATGACTCGCTTGTTTCTTCGGTAGGCTTAATGGATAAAAAAGTTGTAAATTATGACTTTCAGAATACAAACTAAAATATGATCGTCAATCAACAATATGAACATGTAGGGTGTAGGCAAATACATACAATTCTGTGATGTTATACGATAGTGTATACGCTTCGTTTATAACACACACGGCGGGCGTAGGATGGTTTATGAGTTACGCTTTTAGTACGCTCTTACATTGCAGTTGTGACCTAATTTTGCAGCTATAACCATATCCGTTCGTAGTTTTCAGAGTTCCGTACCTAAAAGGTGCCGACGGAACCCGATTACTGAGGGCTCCGCTCTCTGTCAGCATCATCGTCCACAATTTTTTTTTAGCCACCTGTACCATCGACAATATTTTTTACTCTTTTTTTAAATATGTGTAATTGTCACTTTGTTTTACTTTTATTATTTGTTTTCTGAGTTCTGTGACAGACGGACGAAACGACAGACAACGGAGCCTCAGTAGTAATAGGATTCTGTTGGTTTGGGTACGGAACCCTAAGGATAGTTTAGTAGAAAATATTGTTGATTTGTACGGAACCTTCTGTACCGAGTCCGACTTGCATTTGGCCGGTGATTTGGTCCCTGAGCCACCTGTATTATGGATCGATGTGTAACTTACTTGTAAATTAATTGAATAAGCTATGTTGATTCATGTAACATGTAGGCAGGGTTGCCATATTTACGATTTAAGTATATTAGTTGCCAGATGTACTATTTTTTACCGTCAGATTCATGTACGAACTAATCGTATTCAAAACATACGATTATTTCACATCGCAATGGGCGACGAAAAAAAATGGGTAATACTAATCCATACTTTCATACTCATATTATAAATGCGAAAGTAACTGTCTGTCTGTTACGCTTTCACGGCCAAATTACTTGATCGAATGTAATGAAATTTAATATGGAGATAGTTCGAAGTATGACGATGAACATAGGCTACTTTTTACAAAAGTCTACCCCATCAAATCTACGCTAGCTAGCTAAGCTAGTTCTTAATAAAATACATCTGGCAACCCTGGCTGT
>DWNK01000551.1:0-11277 GCA_018250315.1 Hyalothyrus neleus pemphigargyra | reverse complement strand
AAGAGGGAGCCCCTAGACCCCCCCCCCCCCCCTCCGTCTCCTTGCCTTACAAAGTTACAAAGACGACCCCAAGAACCAGGGCGAGCACGTACCCCTCGCCCTGTAACCTCCTCCTGCCTTATGATGACCCCCAGACCAAGGATGACCACTCCTCTACCCTTCTTGCCTCTTTACCCTGCTCCATAGATGGGAGTCCCCCATCACGCCTTTTAGAGGCCGTCCCCTATCACGTCTAATAGATGGGAGTCCCATCCATTACAAAGACCACAAGACCAAGAGTATCTACTTTATACTGTCATTCGGCCTACCCATAATTGACATCTCTCAACCATTTGGTTTAATTAACCTCCCATATTGAAAATTATTATAGTCTAATTCTACACACACTTATAATTTGTTTGGAATTAGGATCAAATGAAATACATTTTTCAGATACAATACTCTACCACGGCGAAACTTGGGAGCTAATGGGCCGGCGATGGGGCAAGATCGAAAAGGACTTTTGCACAAAGAACAAAACGTACGACATATCGAAGATCCCTGACATCTATGACTGCATCAAGTATGATTTGCAACACAATCAGCACACGTTGCAATTTGACCAAGCCGAGGAACTGTACATGTATGCCAAGTATTTGGCAGACATTGTTATACCTCAGGTAAGATAATTTTGTCTCTCACAAATAGCTATCTATCCATTAAATACAGCTATCTACTATATACACTATTCGGACAAATATATAAGATTCTGTCCATCGGTTGATGATAATCATAGTAAGCGATGGTGGTTCTTTAGTTAATTTTTGTAGAAATTTGATTTTTAGAAAAATGAAGTAAACAGGTTTTTCTGTATAACAAAAAGAATTAATATGTTTTGTATGAAATTAAATTGTATTACAGGAATATGGATTGACAATGCAAGAAAAGCTGACAATAGGACAAGGTATATGCACGCCGCTATTAAAGAAGATCAGGGCGGACCTTCAGAGAAATATTGAGGAATCTGGGGAAGAGACAGTCAACCGGCTGAATCCAAGGTGACCCGTTTAATTAAACTAACAATTTAACTGTGACAATTAGATAACGTTCTTCATTGTTTACATCCTAACTTATAATACACTATTAACATAATAGATCATAGCAAAGCGATTTCTTTTAGTCTTGGGGATTAAGATGGTCGTCTCATAGGCGTTAACACCGAAATACAAAAAAAATGCGTCACGATAGAAATGGCTGCGGCGATGGTATCTCCCTGGACGAATCATACAGGTCTACATGGGAAAAACAACCCCAAATATCTCATAAGTCCTATCTGAAATCAATCACAAATGCTTTGGCCCTCCTAAGGACATATGACCCTTCATTTGTGCATGCTTTATTATAAGCGAGCTGGCAAATAAGCCTTTCCATTTGATTTAAGCTAAGGTTATTATGTATTACATACACATAATACAACATATAACATTGGGTGCGCAGGTACAGCCACGGCGTGTCGAGCCCGGGCCGGCACGTGCGCACGCGGCTGTACTTCACGAGCGAGAGCCACGTGCACTCGCTGCTCACCGTGCTGCGCTTCGGCGGCCTGCTCGACGTACGTACACGCCACACTGTATTGTACACACTTGCATTACCTGCATCCTTTTAGCTGGTTAGGCACACCACGATGGTACCAAATGATAACGCAAAAAAAATAGCAAACAAACATGCGGAATAGTCCTCTATGATATTCATCCTAGATGCGGTGATACTCTTACAGACTAAGATGATTGGCTCATATTTGCGCCGGCATCTACACCTTTCCACCGAAACACAAAAATCTTTTCCTTCATTTAAAAATGAATTACAAAAATTCAGTAAATATTGAAGTCCACATAACTATATAAAATTTTATTTTATGACTATCAGCAGCAAGACATCGCTCAGGGTATACTACTATTACATACATCAAAATATATACTAATACTACAGTAGATTTGAAGATATAGGTTATTCTTTAGCTCTAAACACTAAACTTCAGGTACTGAAGGACGAGCAGTGGCGGCGCGCGATGGAGTACGTGTCGATGGTGTCGGAGCTCAACTACATGTCGCAGATCGTCGTTATGCTCTACGAAGACCCCACTAAGGACCCCTGTTCCGAGGAAAGGTCACAATTAATTTATATTTGTTAAATTGTTGTTAGGTTAAGTGATAAATGCACTGTTTGGTTCGAAATAGTACAATAATTAATATGAAGAAAATAAAAAAAATTAGAAGTACAGAAGGTGGAATACAAGTAAAGTCGTTTATGATTTAACATTTTGGGTCATGTTTTTCTGTTCTCTGTTAGCTTCCTTCCTAGAAATTCACATTTACTTCGAGCAAAAAATTAAGATCATCAAAAATTGCTCTCTATTATTACACTTATTTGTACATTAAACTATTTATATACAATGTGTGTGTTTTGTTATATATGACAGTATTTTTAGCTTACAAATTAGCGGTTACAAGTTGCGTAATGGGCACAATACAAAACAATCACGTGCTCTGACTTTGCCGAGCAGTTTTGATTTAACCGAGTTATTCAATGACATAATATGTTGTCGTGCGCGGCGCCAGGTTCCACGTGGAGCTGCACTTCAGCCCGGGCGTGAACTGCTGCGTGCAGAAGAACCTGCCGCCCGGCCCCGGCTTCCGCCCGCACTCGCGCAACCACTCCACCAACAACAACTCGGTGACTACACTCTCACTTACATTAACAAAAATATCACCATAATCATTTAAAAAAAAATAACAATTAGATATAACAATATAAAATAATATTTAGATTTCTTTAAATTACTCTTCAGAGTTCATCTGATGAAGTGAAATGCATTGAAGAGGAGGGTGAAGATGATCAAATGGCCAGCCAAGAAACATTGCAACCAGTAAGTTTATAACCTAAGGAAAGTAGTAAAAGACAGAATGGTAAAAGGTGTAAAATGATGACTAATATGCGGTTTGTTATTTTTCAGGATTTAGACGAAATGGACTGTTCATTTTCACGCAAATCTAAGATGACTCCATCGGATCCTATACCTATCTGGTACATGTTTTTTTAATCGCTTAAACTAATAAACTTTATAGTCTGTAGGTTTAAATGCTATAATGGAAGCCCTACTATCATGCCAATAGGAAAACTACATTTATTAGCACCACTTATAACTCACTCCACTCTCATGGTCTTAACCATCAATGTCTCTTCTCGCTTCAATGAATCATTCTTATCACCACTTATATCTCCATCTTCAATATCACCTTTACAATCTTAGACATTCACGGCGAGAGTTAAATCGCCGTTCTCACACACTACACTAAACGTGAAGGCGTAATCATTTGCTTAATCCAATACTGAATGTCTTCATTAATTTTATTGACGTTATTTCTTCATTTGTGTTCTAAAGACTTACTAAGACTGCGTCGGTTACAGCAACCTTCACTACACGGTGAGCGGGCACGAGGCGTCGTCGCTGGCGGCGCGCCTCACGCAGGAACTGCGCGCGCGCCCGCCGCCGCCCGCCGAGCGACAGGTAACACGCGCTATACGTGCACGACCTGCACCACACGGTGAGCGGGCACGGACGTCGTCGCTGGCGGCGCGCCTCACGCGGGAACTGTCACTACAATGTAGACATTATTACTTTATCCTGCCCGGAGATTCATACTGGAAATTATTTTGACGTTCTATAGCGACAATTTCACGCACTTTACCCCAGTGTCGAACGGGCAATGAATTATGTACACGTAATCCTGGTATAGATGATCTAAGTTCTCGTGTATATATACAGTGCGAAGAAAAGGAGGCGAAGGAAGGCGAGGAGCCGCAGCCGCGAGCCCGCAGCTACGACCAGCACAAGCAGAGCCACGACAACGGTAAGTATGCCGCGATCTGCCGCACCACACCACCATACCTAACCGCACTAACGGTGTGCCGTGTGACTCAACGTTTCGACTCGGCTACATTGTCGGACTTGGAAGTATCAATAATTTTTTTTTCAATTGTATTTTCAATTGTATTGAATTAATTCAATAGCGTTTAAGTCCTCATTATTAGGGAATTTACATAGTCAGTAATGTCTTTCTTATTCTGAATGAAGACTAAAGGGTTTAAGATATTACTGATGTTGTTAGGCCTGTCTAATCCGTAGCTGATTAAACTGAGTAGATTTTAACAACATGAATACAAAATGAAAAAGATGTCATTAGTGTTTTATCTCGCATCATTATGATAATATAAGTATTTAAATTTGAAAAAAAAACCTCCTGGTATATTAGTCACTAAAAAGATTTTATTCCTACTTGTCCGGTAATGTAGCCGTGCCATTGAGCCAATTACTTGTTGCCTTGGTACCTGATTAAATTGTTAATATGGATATTTTAAGTTAATATGTGGAAATCTTAAAAATTGAGCTATGAACACTTGTTAAATATTACAAGTGTTAGTCTCTCTCTAATACAAAATTAAAATAAGATTAACATCTTTGTTCCCCTCCTAAGTGTACTTAGAAATATTTCAAAGTTCTACTGGAGTTAAAATTGTAATGTCGTTCCAACCAATAAGTACATATTTATAAAATTTTAACTTAAAGAGTTAGAAGCGTAGAAGTTAGTTTGGTTGGGTACTGAGGCAAGAAAATAATCTGAAGGCAATTATGCCTGGTGTTAAAAAAAAGTTTTTCGAAGATGAGCGGCAGATTAATTTGCATGCAAGAAAAGTAATGCAAAATAAACTAAAGTAAATTGATTTGTGTTCTCTTGCAAATTATTATAGTCTCCTCATTAGCATCGTTCGAGAAACTTCTTGCGTCAATCAGGGCGGTTTCTACCATGTCCGAATCAGTATTATTTTAGTCCTACTTCGTGTGCTTGAACATACGAAGTAAGATTATAATAACACTGATTAGGAAATGGTAGTAGCCCCTAGGTCTTATTGGCACGAGCACGAGAATGCTGTACATATTGCCCGACATGGATGTGTTTAACGGCAATGTTGGGACACTGATGCCGAAGCGAAGTCATTCACAATTCAAAATTAACTATTCAAACTCTGCTATTCAGTTTTCAAGATAACTAAAGTCTTTAAAAACAAATTCGCAATTAAGATTATTACAGCATTTAAAAAGGCTTGTAAAACAAACTTACATATAAAAATTACAAATTGAACACTCACAAAAGTATTTACCCTTATTATTGCCAATAAATTATGTATACAATAATTTACAGCATTTTATAACACTTATCTTTAATTTAAATTATAGAAATATAACATAATTAAAATTAATATTATGTGTTATAAAGAGGAGTAGAGAATGCGGTGTTCAAAGAAAATATTTTAAAGTAATCTACGCGGCAACGAACAAATCGAAAACCTCAACATATTAAGGGATAGATGTAAGTGGGGTGTCTTCTTACTTTTGTTTCTCCTTTCTATGTCCTGTAGATTGTGGAACTGTAGAATGCTCTACACTATGCTAATTAATGCCTGTCTAGTGATTACTGCTTTACTCTCACAAAGCATTGCCAATGGTGTTAGCGGTGTGATTCTATCTTTTTACATTTATGTAGTGGTATGATCCAGGTTAACGTTAAATAAATATTAAATTCAAATAAAAGATTAAGAGTGCGAGAAAATAAGTTACAGAAAACAATGAAATTTGAAAGTAAATTGTTAAAACAAAATATTATAATAATTATATAAACTAAAATATTTACAGTCACGTATTAAAATTTCTCATCTGACAATTAATTTCTCATTTGACAATGCATACTGGCAAAGAGAGTATCTCATGTATTTACTTTAATTAATTACGCATATTTTTAATAAAGTTAATCGTAAAACGAGCTACATGTTAAAAACGAAAAGTATAAAGCTTAATAAAAAACTTCTTAAGTGAAATGGAGGTTAAAAATGCGCTGCGCAAAGGCATGTTAATTAGGTAAGGGAATGTAAAATAAGAAATATTGATATGTGACATGTCTGTTTAAGAAATTAATTGCCACTTTCGTGAACGAAGAGGAAAACATAATAAGGAATTCACACAAATGTTTCTAAACAGTAATGTTAAAGTTACCTAAATCGTACTATAGTACGTGACGGTGTGGGCACAGAGAGTACAGAACGTCACCCCGAAGACCCACGTGTTCTAAGTTCGACCAAAGAGTATAATAATGTATAAAAAATAAAATCTTCACTTAGTACTTACTGTATTTGCAAAAGTAACAACCGCACAGCACAGCCCTCGACGGGTACATTTGAGCTGTAGATATTTCCACTATATCCGGTACGGAGTGACCTAGCCCTGGTGGGTGGCAAGTGGTGGGTTGATGAGTAATGCGGGGTGGTGGCGGGCAGCGGGCGAGGCGGCGCGCTGCCGCAGCCTGCTCAGCGTGGACAGCCCAGGTCAGTGCCGACAGTGCCGGGCGGTGCCCGCGCCGCAGCGCTGCGCCGTGACGCAGCGACGCCTGGGTGAAACCACACTTTTATTACATTATGCTAGCAGAGGCGGCCCTAAGACGGTGCGGGCTTCCGAGGAACGAAGGCGCCGGAAATGAGTCGATGGGCGCCAAAAATGTCAACGAAAATTATCGTTTGCGCAAATTTTATTTCTGTTGCGAAAGTGGATTTATCTATATTTTATTGTCTTAAATGTAATAGGTCTCTGATTTTTTTCACTGCCATATCGCACCACTTAAAAAATTGTTAGGGCCGCCACTGACAACTAGAGATGAAACGGATAGCAACGACAACGATAGGCCAAACAACGGATAAAGCCAGATAATGTGCCGAACGTTTCCGACGAGGTACAGACAATCAGGTGAATTTCCGATTCGATATTTATAAAATTACGTTTATACGAATGTTATTCTTTTTTTATAATAAACAACGAATGAAGGATTTGATAGTTCAATTCACATTGCAGTAGGCTTTGTTCAGTAATAGATAGAACCCCTAGCTCGGCAATGTGAGTTCCTAATTTCAAACCGGAATGATTGCAGACTTATTGTGTAGTTAAACTCAATTTCTAATGACTAACGTTAATACCCTCCCAGTACAAGTATAATTCAACCGTATAGTCCGAATACCGGTTAGTTGCCCGATATCCGTTTCATCTCTAAATAACGCTATGACTAGGGATCTTTGATAAAGGCACAAAAATATCTGCAATGTCGGTTATACAATATCAATTTTATCGTCGCAAGTATCGACGCCGACAATCACCACTCACCATCAGGTGGTAAGTCAGCCTCATTGCGAAATCTAAGTACAAAAGTCTATACATACTTGCGACGTTTTCCAACTCGATATCATCTGAGTTAATTTGAGTCACGTATTTACGGTTATCTTTAAAAACAAATTAATTATAAAAAGGTTGGTCAAAGTAAAACGTAAAATGAATATTGATGAAGACCTTGTATAGGTTTGAAACAAATTACTGTTTTCTTTATTTGTAAGATGCGAGTCAATGGAGCAGTCGGATAACATTATTTTTATTATAATTATATATATTTTTTAAATCTATGGTGGAGAGAAAGTAAGAAATGTGCATGCTATTTCTATAAAAATTTGTATCTATTTATCTTACACATTCACAGTATTTACCACATCCTCCGAATTATGTAGTTATTGTTAATTGAATGTTACACGACGTATATTCTGATTTACAAGTACTTATTTATTCTCAATCCATTGCTTACTGATACTTTCAATTGACTATTTGTGTATTATTTAATTTATATTGTATTTTGGAGTGTGTAGAATTGCCGTCGCGGCAGCTCGTCGCTGTGAACCCTAGCTCACTCTGGCCGGCGATCTTGTGTGTGTTTGCGTTACATTGCTCCTCGCAAATGTGTGGGTGCGTTTGACTATTGTTTGTTACTTGCATGTTGAGTGGAAATGACTAATCTATTAAATTAGATAAGTAAGCTTTGAACTCGATTAAGTATTTAGCGCACGGGGGTCTCCAGCCGCACTCATCGTCCCCCGCTCACTCGCTTGCGGCGTGTGCGCGGGCGGGGAGCGGGCGCGCGGCGGCCCCCGTGCGCGGGTAGCGAACGCTCGTCAACCGCCGCACATGGTGGGCTTCGGACCGCTCCATCACCATCGAGCACGCTTCCAATCACAGTACCCGTATCTATAGTTTACGTATCTATTTATTCTCTATTTATTTATGTATCTTCTTCTTCTATTCACTAATATATTTTCTGTCCGTCACCTCCCTGTCTCTAACGACACTCCGCTCGCATCTATCGCGTAACCGTCCTCGTCCCGTGGTCGCCGTCGCTCGGCAGCGGCGCGGCCGTCCGTGACCGTGACCACGCCCACCGGGCTCACGTGGTGCCCGCTCGACCTCTCCCCGACGCCGCCCACGCCCGTCGTCGACGTGGAGGGCGTCGAGTCCTCCACGAACGAGCTGCCCCTCTCGGCCATTAAGTTCGGGCGGCCGAGGCGGCCCGGTCGCTCGGTGAGCGCAGGCCACGCGGGGGGCGGTGGGGGGGCGCGCGGCGCGGCCCGCGCGGGCTCGTGGCCGCTCGTGGCGCGGGACGAGGCCGGTAGCTCGCTGTGGGGCGCAGGGCGGCGCCAGCGGCACAGCATCGGCGGCCAGATGAGCTATCTCAAGATGCTGGGGCTCGGCGCGCGAGGGAAGCTGCCCGGCGCCGCGGGACTCTTCAGCACCGCCGTCATCTCCGGGTCTAGCTCCGCGCCCAACCTACGCGTCATGATCCCGGCGGCTTCGGCTTCCAACAGTGAGCTTACTTCCATGATTGCGTATATTTTAATAATTACTGTGTGAAAGTACATTTATAACATATTTACAGTTTAACGTTTATTATATTTAAATAAATATTGGTTATAGTGAATTGACATTATTGGCGTATAGAATAGTATTACTTATTTTTATAATGTATAAGGTCTTAAACTGTATGTGAAAAGTTCTATCTTTTAATTTTTTATATGAGTACAGTAGAAGAAAAAGAAGAAGCATTTATTTCATAAAATAAACACATGCTGCATCATAGTTTGACAAAAAAAGAAATTATTCAACACTTAAGGTATCAGTTTAAAACAATGAACAGTTATAGCAGTAGGCATAGACAAGCAACGGCTAGTAGGAAATGTTCAAGTAAGGTTCAGGTAGAGTGAAATGCTCAGCGTAGTTGCGTGTGCGCAGCAGCCCTGGAGGGGTTCGGCGGCGTGCCGGCGATCCGTCCGTTGGAGACGCTGCACAACGCGCTGTCGCTGCGGCAGCTGGACGCGTTCCTGGAGCGCGTGACGGCGGCGCCCGTGCTGCTGGGCACGCCGCCCGCGCGCGCCGCGCTGCCGCCCGCCAAGCAGCCCTCGCCTACTAACAGTGAGCACGCACCACTTTTCTCTACTATGGCTCGTTTACGTCGGACGATATACTCGTCTATGCGGGGAATCCCCGCAGACAGTAGATAACTGACTATGTACAGTTGTACCTCCTTCTACTTCGACTCTATCCCCATAACTCCATCCTCCCTACCCTCATCCACTACAGCTTCATCATCATCCTCATCAGCTTTTCCCCATCTCCATGTTCCCAACTTCCATCCTAAGTTCCACGGTGGAACCGTTTTCAAATGACCTTTCATATCTATAAGGGAAAGGAAACGCATAAATTACTTACATTATACTTCCAGGCGTGGGTTGGAGCGGGCCATCATCACTAATGTCGTCGTCAGGCGAGCTGCCGAGCGGTCTCTCCTCGGCGGGCCCGTCCTCGCCCAACTCCAACTACGCATCCAACTCAGACAACAAGAATAACTCCGATAGGTATAAGGGCAACGCTTGATATTTGAGCCCAACGAGCTGTGCTTAACTGGGTTACTTTAGAGTGTTAAATTGGTTTTGTCATCTACATGAACTTGGATGAATGTTACATACGTCTGTTCAAGTTGCGGAAACGAAAATCGTTAGTCGCACTTTGTCAATCCAGTTCCATTATAATACTGCGGCATAAATTTTTCATAGGTACAGCTAGTGCACGAATCAAGATTGGATCCCACTAGGCTGTATTAAAGGGTAAATTATTAAATTTAATCATCTAAATTAGTGCAGCTTGCACTATGTGACTTGTATGCTCATTTGTGAACATTCTGTACGTGGACGTGTGCACAACGAACGCACGCTAACGCGGCCAAATTAAGTGTAGTACACCGCTTTGCTGGTTAATTTTATTGCACAAAAACTACTGTGTGTGACTCAAGTGTGTACCACATCTCATACAAAATAGTGCTTTACGGTTATACAACTTATGACGGACATGTGGGATCCAAGCCATTATCATAAAAAGCAGACTCTTCGGACATCCATGAAAATGCATGCGATTCTTCTGACACTAAAATAGAAGAATCCTTGGTCTTACTAGTTTTAGAGTTGATATTGTTTCTATTAGATGGTTATATGTTTAAGCTTTCCGAATGTACAATGTTTCATATTAAAAAAAATTACATACACGAAGGGTATTTCTGTAGTGTCGCTAGGGACATTCGGAACGCTTGTAGAATCAAACTATCGCAGATAGTTTAATAAATGTGCTGTGAACGTCGTACTATTATAAAAATGCTAACATGCTTTGTTATAACTTTGATTTTTATGTGTTGTTTTTGTTGTTCTAAAAATCATTATTCACCGATGTCATCGAATTTGTTCGTGAGTGAAACTCAAAGGTTGCCTCATCTTGAACTGATCGATTCACGTTGTACATAAATCATCACCGCTGCAATCGATGTAACTACTCGACGTGTTGAGTCGACGCTTTCACCTTTACACACACCAGGGTACCTCAATAGGATCACTTTGACACGTAGGGTTGCCAACAGCAATATATTATATGGTATTGTATAATTATAATTTAAATTTGATGACTTTATACTCCTGGAAAAATTATAGAATGTAAAAATCCAAATACCCACGGTAGTGGAGGGTGACAATTTGCGACACGGGAATAATGTTACCGTACAACTTAACTCCTAGTGAGACCAAAGCTAATACCTATTTTACGGACATAGCATTTGCTCGGTACAGTTTTACTGACAATCGAAACTGTTTGTAAATATTATGACTACCGCTCGACTGATAAATGTAGTAATAATTTTAAAAAGAAATTTAAAAAAATGATTTATTGTACATACACCTACTATACAAAATATATTTGTGGAAATTCGTTGGCAGCCCCGCGGCACGAGGGTAGTTACTGGTGCAAGGCTGCGCACCGGACCTTGCTGGCGAATGGTGCAT
>DWNK01000550.1:0-11277 GCA_018250315.1 Hyalothyrus neleus pemphigargyra | reverse complement strand
TAAACTTATACATTAAGACTAAGCATGTCCTTTGGATTTACTTGTCGATTTAATATATCCACGTAATAAAAAAAAAGTAGACTGCGACTTGAATGTTTTCGCTAGCCAGACGATGGGAAACCATGGAATTAACTCACACGATGGGAGCTTACCACCAGCACCAGACTCGTTAAATAAAAACAAAAGAAACTAGAAGTTACATACATCACCACGTTTTTTCTATATATATCAAAAGTAAGTATTTAAACTATGGTTATACCAAGAATGAGTTAGACGAGGAAAAGAGTCTTATGCAAGGTACCAAGGTGTCGCAAGGTCGTATCTTGTACATATCAAGTCTATTAACATTTTTATTTTACGGAAAGGTCAATTCGTAACTTTTTATGTAATAGTTGCAACGAACATGGCTGCAACTCTGTGTCTTTTATATTTTTTACCAGACTTAACCAGGATCCTGCGATTTATCAGAATTGGATCCTAATTTTTGGGTGTAGAAGGAAGGACGCATGAATTTAGCGAACTTTAATTGTACGTCTACGTTATAAAATTACGCCTCAAAAACGAGTAAGAAAAAGTCTACTATCTATATAAAATAGTGGTAAAATAAAACTTATCTTTGTCAATCATTTACTTATAACAGAATAGAATATTATAAACCCTATATAACTGCAAGGCCTACAAAATATCATCAATGTGAAGTCAAAAAATTCGTACTGGGCCTGCGTGACCCGACTGTACCCCCATCACTTTAATGTACCAGTTCGATTCCCACTACACTGGATACAAACAGATGCATTTTAAGGTAATTGTTCACCTGTTCTCGAAGATCATGCCCTCTTGTACCGCCTGGTGGATGCGCTCGAGCTCTTCGATGTTTGGCTTGTATGCGTACACGCCCGCTTCGTACTCCTTGAGTCTGTGCAATTGGTCTTCCAGAGAGCCCTGACAATGTTAAAATAGTATTAAGCAAAACAGAAATTTCACTAAAATACATTTATTCTAAGTATTTTCTTTTTAATTTTTTTTAATATATTTTTTTTGTTTATTTAAACGTTTTGAGTATGTATTGAGTCCTCGAATATTACCCTTGTCCAACTTAACATGCGCATAAATAATTTACTTAGGTTCATACTTCTTGTGCTCCTCACAAAAATATTTGTATTGTGTGTGAACCCACAACCTCTAGCACAGAAGTAAAGTTTACTAACCACACTTACACTTATAGACCAACATGACAGTCAAATCGAGTGTGGTGTCTAATATATAATATTCGTATTGTATTGTGTGCTCACGCTTGTATGTGTGAGTGAGGCTTTGATTTGAAAAGGAGTGGGATGGGATAGAAAGTTTTTGAAGGAGAGATTCGGACTCAGGCGTACTACCGAAACACAAGTCACTATTGACGGTGGAATCCAGCCTGAGGGTGGTCGCTAGCCAGTCAGGTCACTCGATGGGACCTTACCACCAGCACCCCACTAGACACTAGTCTGTCTGTGTGGGTTAACGTGTATCCGTATATATGTGCATAGATGCGCACATGTGTGCGTGTGTGCGCGTGCACTACCAGCAATGTAACATGTATGCGTGCGCGCCTTTGTCCACGCACGCGTGTGCGTGTGCGTGCGTATTTGTTTGTGTGTGTTGCGCACGCGTGTGTGTGCGCGTGTATTTGTTTGTGTGTGTTGCGCGCGCGCGTGCGTCTATACATGTGCGTGTGCGTGTACAGACCTGTAGGCCCATGCCGATGGCGGTGACGGCGTCCATCTGCCGCTCGATCCAGGGCCCCACGGCGTTGGCCTTCTCCGCGAACTGTCGGCGCAGCGTCTCGTTGTTCTGCTGCTTGCGCAGCTCGGCCGCCAGCGTGCCGTCGCGCTGCGGCACCAGCCCGCGCACGTCGCCCCACTTGCGGTTCAGCTCCTGCAACCGTGTTGTCAAATAAATACCATTGTACCATACCACATGGTATCTTTATTTATTTATTATATTGGTGCCTCAACGACATTTCACAATTTTATATACATAAATTCAAACATAAATGTTTTGAATTCAAACATAGAGGTATACCATTATACCATGAATATTAAATAAGTTTTGTAACTTTTGTGGGAAAGTGCCCCTTTTTTACCAGGCTTCCTTTTTCATACATATATATGCATATATATTTAGTTATAACATAAACGAATGTGATCCGGATTATTTTGTTTTTTACTATAATAGTTTACACTTTACATTATAGTTCGTTATACAGAAAATAAAAAAAAAAACAATAAATTACGTGAGCGGTAAGAGTAGTGTAAGGGTTCTCTAAGCCTCCGGGGATCTGGTGCTGCTTCACGATAGACTCCACTTGGTGGACGAGGTTCACTATCGCCTATAAAACAAAAAATATTCAAAATTAATACTACAATGAAATATGGCTTAATTATATTAAATTAAGTACCTACTCTATAAAATAATATTTAAAATAATTAATAACAATCATTCCGTTTCACAAATTGATTTCGCTATGGAGAAAAATGGCAAGAAACTCACACAACACTTAAAAACTTAATTTAATTGTAACATCTAGTAGCTCCAAAAATGGAGGAGGTCCTTAAATAAACCAAAATGCCTATGTCAACGCTTGTAAATCAGTTTGAATTGCTTCTTTTCAATAAGATTCATTACATTATATTACGTACGCAATCAAAGCTGGTTAAAACCAGTTAATTATAAACGTACCTGGTACTCCTTGTCAGCCTCCCCGAGGGTGGCCTTGAAGCGAGCGTGTGCGTCCATGAGGCCGGAGATCTCCTCGATGGTGTGCACGATGAACATGTCCACCAGGTCCTCGCGGGTGCCGTCCAACCTGCCACAAATAATTAGGTTATTCAAATGTAACGATTATCGACTATAGCAACGTAGGATTATCGATTATCTGTATATTTAGAAATATGTTTGTATGTTTATGAGTCGTCTGGTTAGCATAGTACAGGTGCGGTGTGCGATCAGATTTCAGTTTGTTGAATATTATTATTTCGATGTTTTTGAATGTTTTCGTAATGGTATTGGAAAATATATGGTATATGATGAAAAGAGTTTAATTAAATTCTTTTTGCCCGACTGCCCCATACACATGCTTATAAAACCCGAGGAGGGTAAGGTTAGTCACGGTACAGGAGCTATATTTTATAAGCTAGGAGCCCACTGCAAAAATTAATACCCAAATTAAAAATTTTGCAATCTATAGTAAGATTGCAAAATTTAATTACATGAATTTACATATAAAAATATATATTATTATATAGGCTTTGTTTTGTAGACTATAGGGCTATTGCTACAAAAACCTAGTAGCATGCTGCAATTCAAATTATGTATTGTTAAAGTGTAGAAAAACTTATGTTATATTAAAACATTAAGGGTTGCCTAATAGTGTCTGATGCAAAATTTATTGCTTTAATATTATAAACATAAGGGATTACAAACACATGATGATCCGTAACTCATTGGGAATCTCTGGTAGAGAAATGATATAACGATTATCATGACTAATCAACTGAATTACGTTGTTAATTGGCGCGAAGCCACTTCCTGTACTTAGGTTATAATTATTATTTGTAGATATTTATGAATGTAAATTCTACTAGCTCATAGGTGTTGACGGATATTTCTTTATGCAATATTCATGACTAATTATTACATTGTATATTAAACCTTTGCACTCCGTTGTCGCCGTATTTGCGTGCAAGGGCGAGTGCAAAGGGTTAATATATTTTTTTGTAATCACTTGTTAGTACAATGTACAAATAATCCCTAGCCCATACTGATTAAAAGACAACGCACAGCCTTAACGAATGGGTCTAGAAGTATGAAATTTTGTAGAGTTTCATAAATAACGTAGATGAAACCTAAGAAAGGGTTTTTTACATTTCAAGGGCTTAAATGTTTGTAATATGTCTTGCCTATTTAGGTACCTATTATTAAAACTGTATAATATTTTATTAATTTAACAATTCATCGATATAAGTTATCGATGAATTGTTAAATTACTAATATATTACACAGTTTTAATAACAATATTGTACCCGTTCTTAAGAATGAGGTTAATTATTGTGGATGTCATTAAATAGTAGTTATAAACTGATTATACACTACCTGTTTAAATGTTTAGCATATAGAAAGTTATTTAGGACGGTCATTGATAAATTACTTAACATTTAAAATCAATTTGATATAAATAGTTTCATCGTAAGTAGGAAAAATGTATGTATATGAAATATATATAAGTCTCTTTCATTTGTTTTTTTTTTCATAAATTTTAATTTTGGTTCTACTTCGTAAAGATAACGTATTTCAAAGGTGTGCAATTGTGTGTGGGTGTGTTTAGACAACCACGAGCCTGGATGAGCTAGTGTGTGTCGTTAGATCGAGGGAGAGACTGCGGCGCTTCCTGAGCGTCTAAGGCGCGCGGGAGTGCGTGCGTGCGTGCGTGCGTGCGTGTGTGCGTGCGTGTACGCACCAGTTGTTGAAGGGCGCGGCGCGCTTGGCGAACTCGAGGTGCAGCAGGTCGATCTGCTCGAGCACGCGCTCGGCGTCGTCGAGCGCGAGGCGGCGGCGCTGCGTGAGCGCGCCGAGGCGGTCCCACTGCGCGCAGATGCGCTGGCAGCGGGCGTTCACCGCGCCCACCTCGTGGTACTCCAGCGTGCTGGGATACGGACAACAATATTGGGTGCCTTCCAGGAGGCGCTCGAAACGCTCAAAATGTCAATTCGGGCATTTAGGTTGGATGATTACGAGCGTTTTGTACGCCAAGTGGAACTTGCCTTTTATTTACACATTCGAAATAGGAAAGGAAAACAGAAAGGATGCGTCAGTGGTATCAATTTTGATTTTGGAGTTAAGTTGACACAATTGATGTATGATGAAAAATTTCTTTTACCTTATGTTGTGTCTAGGAAATAAAAAATAAATACACATCTAGGCTAGAAATCCTCTACCGGTCAACGATATTGCCCGAAATTTTATTATATCATTTGTTTTGTATACAAAAATATAAAGAGGCCAGTATGCCCATAGGCTAAAATTCTTCACAAGTCAGCCAAATTGCTTGTAAATATTATAGCGCGTGGTGCGTAGCTAAGACTCTCAAACTTAAACTTTTTGTACAAATTCAAATCTTTTAAATGCAAGAACATAGTTGGTACATATAATGAAAGCATTTACGCAGTCCTTATGCGTGGTCAGTTTGGACCCAGGCGCCTATACCAATGTATTTAGCAAAGGGGGATCTCCCGCCCGGCTAGGTTGTCGCCTGGAGAGCGGCCGTCGTTCCTATTCGGAACTTGTATGTATGCGAGATGTTGAGAAAACTTCGATACCGTGATTCAAGATGTTGATAAGTAGGAGGTAGATCGCTATACCTACTCGCTAGTATCGCTACTCACAAGCGCTTATCGCTACTCGCTACTCACTTGAGCTCCTGTGCGATGGCGGCGATCTGCTCGACGCGGTCTTGGTGAGCGGCCAGGTCGGACTCGAAGGCCTCGTGCTTCTTCTTCAGCGCCTTGATGTCGTTCAGCTTGCATTGACGGAAGTCCTGGGATTGGAGCATTTCTTCCTTGCCTAGAAATGTTTTGGATTGAGTTCAAGTAATTTTGTCTTTCATACAGATGTCAATTACCTGCATACTTTTAGCAGGTGAATCAGACGACGTTACCGGAATCAATAAAAAAGGCCTTAAGTTTTTGTCAAAAATAAATAATGCAAAGAAGACAGTTATTGAACTTGTTGTGGCAGGTCATTAAAACGAATGCATCCCGCTCTAAATAAACATAAATAAATCCATAATCATATTTATTAAAACACTGAAACTTGTATTTTTATCGGGTTAGTCTTTGGGTTTATATCAAAGCATCCCTGATGTTCTGAGAACATTGTTTAATTTAGATATTAGTTAAAATCTTTGAGCTACAGTGATTACTATAAATCTGGATTGCATACTAATTCTACAAAAAAAGAAAACACAAAGTTTTTTTAAATTTATCAGAGCGTAAAGTTATAGGTTCTCTGTTGCATATAATTAGTCGAAATAAAATTTATTTTAAATATATTTTTCTGTAACTTGATACTAGTCATTTATACACCTAAATTTAGACAAATATTATGGTCTACGTTGTAAAATGAAATCTCACCCCTGGTCCAGTCCTCGTGGATGTCGGCTTTGTGCTTGAACTTCTGCGCCAAGTACTCAAGACGTTCAAGGCGCATCATCTCGCTCAGGAGCCACTCCTCAAAGGCCTTCTCCGCGATCTCCAGACCCTTCCAAGCTCCTGCGATGTCCTGGGAATATATGAATTAATTTACTTGTCAATCACTAAAACTGAGAAATATGAGTCTGTTTTAAATTTTAATATTGCAGTACAAGTACATAACAGTTTTGTAAGATTCGTTTGGGCGGCATCTTGATATTTAATCTAATTTGAATCATAATGCCATAAATTTAATGCCATAGATTTCGTATCAGCTTGCTAATTTTGATTTGTGAAAAAAAGTTATCTGTGGAATTTGGAACATTTTTACAACAAAACCAAACACTCGACGCCAGGAACAACTAGAACATTATTTTTTCAAACAATTTTTTTTTCATCTTTTTTCAAGGTAAGTTTTGAAAATTATCATTTCTATTGAAAATGTTTCATCTTCTCTTACGAAGTCTTGAACTTTTGGAGACATTGCATACCGTGTGATGTCTTCGTTTATCCACACTTTGCAATTGTATCTCTAATTTTTTCCTAAGACCCGGCTAATCCAGGTATTTGGATTAGCTCAGTAGTCAGTACTTACCGAGACCATTTTTCCTTCAGTGGGCATGTAGGCAGGGCGGTTGCTGAGGCGCAGTTTGGTTTGGAGCGTGTTGAAGTTGGTCTCCAACTTGGCCTTCTGCTCCACGCGTGGTGGCTTGTGCTTTCGCCTGTAAGAAGAATAACCAACATTGTTTAAATTCAAATAACTTATTGACAGATAACTGAGATCCATAACATAAACTTGGTAAATAAAAGCGAACATAGTACTTATAATAAATATGTTCGTAATCGTATGTTCTAATAAATCATGTACTTGTGCAGCAGATAAATCGAGTATATCCCCTTTTTAAACGACTTCAAAAAAGGAGGAGGTTCAAAAAGGAGGAGGTATGAGCAACGACATCGTCGTCAATTGTGGCCAGATTCAAAATATATTTAAAAAGAAGAACTTTAACCTACATATATTTGATAACACTTACTACCATATTTCTACGATTCGACTACTATACATTCTTTGATACTGCAAATTATCTAAGGGACAATTGTAAACTTGTCTGCCAATCCGCACTTTGCCAGCGTAGTAAAATATGGCTTAATCCATCTCAATGTAGACTTGGCAAAGATGAAGATAGTGTATAAATCGAAAATTAGATTCCAGAAATTCAAAATACATGTGTCATAGTTAAGATAATTGTAAACATAAACTATTCAGGTATTAAATACAACTAATAAATTACCTGTAAGTACGGTAGTCTTCCAGTTTCTTCTGGCAACCGGCAAGAGAGTTGTCGGTTTGGCGGCTGTTTAGCCATGGCATCGTGCGGCGAATCCAGTCCAACAGCTGGAAATCGGTTAAGTTTGTTTTACAAAAAACAATAAGGTCTTCTTATTTTTGCAGTCTTATAAAAGGGGTTGAGAAGTATTTTAAGAAGTTGCGAAGATGTGGGATCAGAGATGAGATCGGTCGAAATGATGACGTTTAAGCTAGATCTATGTCCAATGATTGAATGATGACAATTATGCTAGGTCAATAGACTAATCATCCTGAGAGTTGAGGTAAATGAAAAGATAAATAGCTAACTCCAGTGCTCATCCTGATGACCAAATGGTTATACAAAATACTAAGCATTAGTCAAATCGAATCATTTTTATATTGCATATTCACTGTTAATCCAGGATTGATCAAGGGTCGTATTTGTGTTGTTACTATTGTATATCAACATGTAGGAAAAGAATTCATGATTGAAAATCAGCATTTTCTTTAAAGTGAAAGATAATGATAATACTTACATCACTGGCAAGACGTTCATACTCTTCCATGAGGCGTTCGTTCTCTTGGTTGACTTTGAGAACTTTGCAGATGCGGTTCGCGGCCGTTTCAGCCTATTGAAAATATATTGTTAGAAATCGTCAAGTTCAAAATAATATTTCCATAGAAGGTTTTGTACTACCAATAAGACTCATCATGTTTCATAAACAAATTGAAATAAGGTATTCTAAATAGTAAAGTGACAATATTAAAATCTAT
The DNA here is from genome assembly GCA_018250315.1 of Hyalothyrus neleus pemphigargyra. Lineage (NCBI taxonomy): Eukaryota > Metazoa > Arthropoda > Insecta > Lepidoptera > Hesperiidae > Hyalothyrus > Hyalothyrus neleus. Next base: position 2,967 of record DWNK01000550.1, on the reverse strand, counting down.
TTTATGTGTGGTAAGATACCCTGATAGTGTTTGGAAATACTTTAAAATTCATCAAATTGTCTTTATCGTAAAAAATATTTACACGATAAATTAATCCTATATTTAGTTTATCATAAACACAACCAAATATTAATTATTACAAAACAACTCAAAAGCATTAGAATACGAACCTTCTGCGCACCGGAGAAGCAATGGTAGTAGGACGACACGTACGTCATGACGGCGCGTTCGTCCGGCATCGCCGTGTTCTGGAGATCTATGCGACACGGGTTAGTTCATGCGGGCCGTTGGTTTTAGGTAAGGCTTTTGATGCTTGCATTTTGTAGTATGAAGGGATTATGGTGACATTACATTCTGGCAACGCAAATGTTAATTGGAATATAAATGACGCATTGCGTCTGTTCTACAGGTACGACAACTTTATGTTTTGGTACTTTTATGGGAAATTCTTAGGAAGATGAACCGGCATACAAAGATTTATTTGAAGGGACAATATTACGAAAGAATTATACAGTTTTATATACATAAAATGAAACGCTTGATGAGCGCAGCGTTGCTGAATCAGGAGAATATCGAATATCTCAGTCAGTTCAGTCATAGGTCTTTTAAAAATAGATTTGATTTTAATTGACCTTCCTAGCTCGAACCATTTTTTCTATATAATTTTTTTAAATAAGGTGTTTTCTGTCCAAAATACAAGCATCCTTAATCACTGTAATTAAGTTATCTCAAAACAAGTAAGTTAATGACATAAGCTATAAAACAATATCTAAGGAAAATATCAAAATAAATTGCGAGCACATGTACGCCAAGCTTCGAAAATTTAATAGAACAATTTCGTCTTCAGTAATATTATCATCATTATAGTACGTATGTAAGGAAGTACGAAGCTTAGAATATGTTTAGATTATCTAAGGCACTAAGCATATAATTTAGCTACATATATGAGTGACGAATATGCTATTGCATAAAATACAATACATTGTAATCGTAATGAATGTAATGGGAGTCATTGCTACGTTATTAACGCAAGTAAAACGCCAATTTTGCACTTAGTATCAAAGCGTAAAAGCGGCAGTTGGCTTATGGGTACGTAATTAGCGTTTGATTGCGGTATTCAAATTTCAATACTGATGAATACGAGCCCCGTACTTCCGTACTCTGCATTTATTAACAACCAAGTTTCATCGCAACATACACTCGGAAACATGCTATAAGTGACACACAAAGGCCTGGCGTTAGGGCTCGGGTATCCTGAGGGAGCTGGTCTTGTTTGTACCTGTTGTGCGCCTTGGAACGCGTGGTAGTAACATGACACATAGGTCATAATGGCGCGTTCGTCGGGCTTGGGTGTGTTTATAAGGTCTGCAATACAGCATAATAAACTGTAGTCATTGTATTTTTTGCTAATCAATCTCTTTGTTCATCTTTGCGACTCAGAATATCAACTTGGGATCCTTTAACAATCCTTTTGTGAATTAGCATACTAATAAATCTAACCATATTGTTTAATGAATTATGAATTACTTTTATAAGATTATTTTATGAATCAAGTAGATTTTCTGTCACTTGAATCGACAGCTCATATCAATGTTATCGTAAATAGCGCACTTTATAAACCACTGACGGGAAATTTGTACAAAAACATCGTAAGGTACAATGTACTTTGCTTACTTTTATCTGGCATAAAGAAACTTACCGTCGGGATCCAACATGCGAGGGATGTCGAGATACTTCTCGGCGACATCGAAAGCGGTGTTCAAGTTCTCCAGAGGATTGTCCTTGGAGAGTTTGCTGTAATCGATCAGGTCGGGCCTGTGCCTGTGAATGAGAGCACAGAAGGCCAGACCGTCCTTGAAGGACAGGTGGAAGTTCTGTACGTTGACATTCTTGTATGGTGCAGTCTTGCGCTGGCACCAGAGAAGCAGACCTTCCTGGAAAAGTTATAAGGGACTCTTCAGTAACTTTCGTAGCAGAAGTCTTTCTTGAAACTAGTAATTGAATTATATGAATTAATATATGCGTAAATGCTTAAATTCGGACGTAATAGTATTTTTTCATGTGATTATGATTTAAGTTTATTGAAGTGTTGCTAAATACACTTCATTGTGTTGATACGAGATTGTTGTTGTATTATAAAGATAAGATAATCCTCACCTTGGCAGTCATTTCTTCGACCGAGATATCTTGGATGGCGAATCTGAGAATGATGGTCCAGATCATACCAAGTGTCATTTTGAGGTTGCCATCGACGATTTCTTCAGCGCCGATAGACACCAATTTTACGCCTAGACAGAAAATAACGTAATTATCAATGTAGAATATTCATACTATTACCAGGAATGTTGCGACTGAGTCAGTATCCTGTCACATGATCCGAGAGCAACTTTAGCCTTTAAATATTAAATTGCTGAACCACAACCAACAAGTTCGAGGAAATTGCACTTATCTATTATGGCAGTCCTACTTGGCAACAATACGATGTGATTTGATCGTACAAATAAGGTATGGAATGAAACCTTATAATATGGCTAAACATGAAAAGATAATAATAATTGTGACCAATTTGGTGATAAAGAATGTCTGCATAGTGATACTTAGAGACTATTTTTATTCATAGGCCTATTACCGCCAGAATACCTGTAAATAGGCAATACAGAAGGATGTCCAACTTTGAATTATATGGCAATAAGTGTACCATTATTGACTTGACTGTTAGGTTAGGTTAGGTTATCATGTAATATTTGCGTGATATAGATATATGACATTCGGATCATTTGATTTTGAATTATCTGTATTTATTTTATATTTCGTTCTTTTCAAGGTATATTATTTGTAAGTATTTCCTTAATTACCCTTGGACGCGATGAAGTCGAGAGCCTTGTTGACATTAGCGATCTTATGGAAGCGCATCTTGCCGCGGTCGGGCTTGGGCAGAGTCTCGCCAGAGATCACCTCTAACAGCAG
>DWNK01000549.1:0-11281 GCA_018250315.1 Hyalothyrus neleus pemphigargyra | reverse complement strand
GCGTGAGTGTGTCGGCCGGCGTGACGTCACGTGCGCGTGTTTGCGTGAATGAGAAACGCGTTTAGATGTCGTCGCGTGTCTAGATGAAGAGACGCGCGTCCGTATGTATGTCGAGCGGCGAATATTATCGTAGTGTGTAGTGACGTTGACGCGCGTGTCGTGAAGTTTGACGCGCGTGTGTTGTGATTGTAAGTAATGGTGTGACGACGTGTTGGCGATTTATATATTATTAGTTCGCTTTAGGGTTTCCAACTATTATTGATGTAAATAGTATCTCATGGATAAATCTAATGTAGTTTTTCTGAAAATAAAGGCATCTTAAACTATTGGTTTGCATTTAGAAAATTTGTGTAATAAATTATTGTAATAATTTGTCTTTACATCAACACTGGAGAGACAATATAGTATTAATGTACAGTAGAGTACTGTATTATTTATTGCAGTTGGCAACCCTAGATGTGATTGTGTGGCGCTCCTTAAGCCGTCGAGTGGAATATTAGATATATTCCGAGCAATTGTGGCCTAAATGTATTTCAATGCATCTAAAAATGTTTGACGTAAACTTTGTAGAATTCGATGGCACGTTATGTTGATCACGCTCGGGAGACCCAAGCTTACCGTGTTGCATAGTGCATATTTTAGACGTTAAACTAATCTATGAAACCAAAAGTCGATTCTTAAATTTCTATGTTAATTTGATGTGACTCGTATGTGAAAAAAAAACTGTTTTAAAAAACGATCTCATAGTTTTAGATACATTAAGCGCAGAGACGGACGGACATACAATAATGTAATTTACCAAGTGACTTAGGTGATGTTTAATTGTTATTGTGTGACTGTATATATAAATGTTGGGAGAGGTAAGCAAGTGATGTAATGTTGAATTATTACTTGTGTCTCAGAATGATTATTCCATGTTATATTTCCAATTTTGTTTTGCTACACGTTTTAATAATGGATACATCTATTTGCGGCGCTATCAAATCAGTATTTAAAATATGCTACATGTCTCAATTTATATTGCTTATTAAAATTCTGTATCGTACTTTTGATTTTATGTTTCATGTTTATTGAACCGATTTGGTTGTTTTGTTTGCAGACATGACTATGTTCGTATTGCATTCTGTATATAGTCTCGTCTTAAACAATAATTGTGGTTAATGATGCTGCCGTGCAGACTTTATATACTATTTAATAATCTAATTGAAAACTATATTATAAAATGTTGGCTATATTTGAGTACCACCTAAGACTTTTTAGGGGATATGGGATACCTGTAACCCTTTATGTGGAACAGGAGTCCTGCCGGAAATCAATAACATTCTGTTGCCAATTGTTAATGTAGGCAGATTTCCTATTCATAAAGTTGTAGCTACATACATTTCTTATTTGGTACCCCACTCAATTGAACCGTTTACATAACTGCTGCATGAGAGCACCATTAACTTTATCTGAAATATACAATTTCCTGTCTACAAAATAGTGAGTGTGCCCCGATGTGTGGTTCCAATGAGATTATTTAATGTTAGCATCGAAGTCACAGTGTGCGGACACCGATTTATCACGCGCAATTATTGAGGTTTCATATTTATTAGGACACGAAATTCTCGAGGGCGTATGCTTTTAGGGATTTTCACACGATTGTAGAGTGAAAGTCGGTATGTTGTTATTGTTTATTTAATAGTACGCGTGGTCGAAACGTAGGTGCGTTGCTGAAGTCAATCCAAGGTGGTACGTGATACAGGGTATTCAGAGTTTGTCTCGAATATGTATATTAGGAACTTACATGTACACGGTAACCAAATTTACTTGTAATTGCGTGCAGTTGTGAACTCGCTCGATTGGTAAAGACATGATAAAATTGTGTTTTTGATTGGTATAAGTTAATAAAAATTACAGGAAAGGTTATCTTTTCGGATGTTTTTTTAAATTTGCATATAGAATAGATCTTTAAAGTAGCTACATAACATCCCTGATCTTAAGAGTAGCTCAAGAACATTCCTGATCTTAAGAGTAGCTCCATAACATCCCTGATCTTAAGAGTAGCTCAAGAACATTCCTGATCTTAAGAGTAGCTCAAGAACATTCCTGATCTTAAGAGTAGCTCCATAACATCCCTGATCTTAAGAGTAGTAATAACATTTCTGATCTTAAAAGTGGTTTCATAACATCCCTTAACACATTCACTGCCCACGACGCGTTAGTGCGTTTTTGGCGCCTACATCATATAGGCACTAACGCGTTGTGGGCAGTGAATGTGTTAACTTAAATCTAGATAAGTAACTTTCTGATTTGATAAGTATCAGAGTAATGCCTTGTATTATGAGTAAATTTGGTTACTTGGTAATAAATAAAAACATTACAAGCATACAATTGCTCAAACGGACTTGGATTCCCTTCTAATCGCCGACTAATCTCATTTTTAATGTCACGTTTTAGTGGCTGTCCCCCAGGGGTTAGTGTAAGTTGCTACAGGATTGAAGCGAATGTGTAAGTGCCGGGGACTGAGAATGTTATTTGTGATGACGTTGAGAACTTTTGGTAATGATCTAAGTAATGATTATATAGTTGTTGTATAGCGTTTAGTGTAATGTAAAGGGTCAATGCATACACAAATTGAGTGTAAGACAATTAGCGCTGTCAAGAAGGGTAGTGGACCTGGAATCCTGACTTCTCTTCCCATCCTATTGTATATGTATGTGTCCATCCTATACGTCTGTCGACGTATCGGAGGGCCTGTGGGTTCTTAAAGCATTGCTGATTCCTGTGGGGAGAGACCCATATTTTGTCCATATACATATATACATGATATTGTTCATCCCATATTTACCTTCAAGGCCGCCTTAGCATTCGCCATGGCTAATCCTTTGGTGTTGCTAATGTCCATAGGAGACGGTGACCACTCATAGTCAGAAAGCCCGCCTATCTCTTCCTCAGACTTATATATGAAAAAGAACTTTCATAATAGTAAAGAATTTACTGGAAGATACTGCGATTTACTTTAGTGAATCGTTGTTAACGTCATTTGGAGTAATGTTCTCGGTACACGGTAAATACGAGTTACTGTAGTGCTAGATCTCCGGCTAAGTACAGTGATCTGTAAATATGTAGAAGCGACCGTTGGTGAACCAATCTGTTAATTTGTATGATTTGTGAGAAGGAATAAATATTATTATATTTATAATAACTGTGTTGTTTTATTTTATACCTGTTTTTATAAGAAGTCCACTATCATATCCAGCTTGTAATATATTCGGATTGTACTGCATTAGCATAATAAATATATCATAATATAAAAACAAACTGTTTGTAATCATTAAATATTATTATAGAGCAAAATTATTCTAATATTGTTTTAATGATGGAAAAATTTAATTAGAAAATATGAAAAAATAACCAAGTTAGTGCCACAATTAACAATTTTATCGTATTAAAACGAATACCTACAAGACATGTGTTTAGTGTATGAATAATATTGTTTTAACTATTGTATGGTGGTTCGGAACCATTACTTTATTAAATTACATTATTAAAACGAATTAAGTCCTTCAATTTTTACTAATTGTAAAACAAGAGTTGGACAAGTCGCTATTGGCGGTAGACACCGGCTCGAGGGTGGTCTGCCAGTCAGGTCACATGATCGGAATTTTTGAGGACTATAAATATTGGAAAGCTGCGTCATGTATTGAGCGATGGTAGGTAGCTCAAGATCTCAGTGAACATTGCGCTCTTACCATATGTGCGCAAATGCAAAAGTCATACCATAGCCGTGCGCATGAACCGATTGGACGTAGTTAGCTGGCTTATATAGCTGGCGTATACACTAGCTTTCCGCCTATATTCACATAATGATTCCACCCCCACTTCACACTCAGGAGTAGATTTTTGAAAAAGGAGCCTACGTTCATATACATCAAACAATCTCCATATTAAATTCCATTACATTCGGTCCAGCACTTTGGTCGTGATTGCGTAACAGACAGACAGAGAGTTATTTTCGCAATTATAATATTAGCATGGATGGCATGGCGGCTGGCAAGTAGGGTCGTCAATATAGCGGCTGATTGCGTCCATTGGCTCATAATGCACCCCATTACATAGTATTAAATTAATTAAATCTTACTAGTAGGTATTGATTAATAAGTTATAAAGTCAAAGTTTGGATGGATGTTTGCCAGTTACACACAAAATGGCTGAATTGGTTTAGATGAAATTTAGCAGTTAGTTTGTAACCTGGATGTTATATAGGTTATTTTTTATCCTGGAAATAGGTTCCCGTGGAATAATTGAAAGCCCACGCGAGCGAAGCCTCGGTCGTAAACTCGTATAGTACTTATGTAGCAAAATGACATACCCCCATGAGATACATCCAATTGGTATATAGATGTACAAACGAACAGAAGAGAACTTGTAAATTATTTTTTTTTGTTTAATTGTATTCGGTCTACACGTAGGTATATCGTGTAAAATTTTAAAGATATTGGTAAAAATCTTTTGGATATTTATAAGTATAATTTAATCTAGGTAGGGATAGCATGGGATGGGATTGGATTGGACTGTAGACTCTGGCTCTCAGGCGCACTACTGGACACGACAAGTCGTTATAGATTGGTATACTCCAACTTAAGGATGGTGGTTTTCCAGTCAGGTGACAAGATGGGATACCATCAGCAGATGTAGCTTTACATTGTAAGTCTTACTTTACATTGTAATTTTATCTTGGTGTACAAAAAAGAGCTTAAATAATCTGTGAGTGTGTGAATGTGACGTGAGAAAAAATTAACAAATGGGTTCGTGCAATGCGCAAACTACATTGCAACATCATCCATTACACAAAAGCCTTGAAATTCAAAATTAGCGTTGAAATGAAATGTTGGTTAAGTTTATAAGTAATTATTTTTTGTTTTTATACTCCAAAATATCTATGTCCAAAAACCTCAATTTAGACATTAAGAAGCACAAACGTTATAGAAAAATAGTAAATAATATGTTCCCCTAATGTACGAACTGATTTATTGCACAATCTGTTTTTAAAGCATTACGGTATTACGATTATCATTAAAATATGGGTTACATATTATGTGAGAATTGTTTGTTACATAATATAGGTAATAATTGCTATGGTGGGATTTGGAACTCTGGCTATTAGACGCACTACCGGAACATGACAAGTGCCTATTGCTGGTAGACTCCAGCTCCTTGTATATAGTGGTCCGATTCACCTGCTACAAGGATGCGGGTAATTAAATTGTCTCCCTGTACATACACATGTACATACCCTCCTGATCTTTAGATTTTATGCAGCAATAAAACAATAATCTAAAAAATAGTACAATTTTATTATAAATATAAAAATAACATCAAGATAACATTAATAGTAGTCTTACTACTTTCAAAGGTATATAATATGTAAGTATACAAAGAGAAGATAGTGTAGATAGTGTGTGTCACCTTTGTATGAGACTGGATTCCGTACTAGTGGAACCGGGGTCCACGAGTTTTGACGGGGGTCTACGTTGGCGTGAGAAAAAAATTAGGGCGCACAAGTTCCAAGTGGAGGTGCACAAAAATTTTCTAGTTTTGATAGTAAAGAACAAACATGTTTACTCATCAATGTAGGCAGAATACACTTCTAAAAAAATACAAGTTTTTGGAATATGGTAGAAATGTACCAGCAGGGGGCCCACCGAAACCAGTAATATTTTGAAAGTTGGCGACCAGAGAAAAAGGAACCTCTGATTTAACACACAAACAACAATTTTAATTGTTGTTCTTTGTTAATTAACAAATATGAGAGTGATTCTCATCTCATCAACGAATAATGTTCAATGAAATCTTTCGTTATTGATAAATATATAGGTATATTATAAGGAAATTAAGTATTTAGCTAGAATAATGAAAATGTTAATTACGAAAATTAGATTTACCTTAATCTATGGGAATAACAAATTAAAATGTTGGTAAAGTCACAGTATTTGTCATAGTTTTGTTTTTACACATCAGTACTAGCTGTATTAGCAATATCAAGTATCATTATCAAATATGAAGAAAAAATTTACTTTTAAACTCTTAAAAATACCGTCATAGTCACGTCATTTGAAACAATAAAACCGGTCAAGTGCAAGTCGGGCTCTACACAAAGGGTTCCAAAGTATACATATATGTGTGTGCAGAAATATGTTATAAAATATATTAACATACAATACACACAAATATTTCACCCCTAGATCTAAACTGTTGCAACTCAAAACATCACTTTTTCACAATTCACGAAAAACTGTAATAAATGAGTTTGAATATATTTCTTTATATACATTTGTTAACATATTTTCTTTGTGATGTAGCCATACATTTATAGTTTTCATGATTGTAGGCTTGCGATAGATTGCGTTGAGCCAGAACAACCTACTACAGCACTCTTAACCATAACGCAACGTTCAAGATGGATCTACCACATTTTGATCTACACGATCAATCTTCTCTTCTGATACGGATCTTAGTAAAAAAAGTGTGTCTATGAATTATCAGCCTTTTGAGATACACAATTGGCGTTTGAAACAGAAACTGTTCCGAGCGCACATTCTGACGCTATTAATAAAATATCCAACGTCTCATTTACTTAAATTTATATTATATCACTTATGCCTCCATACTCCATTTGATTGTCATATGAACAATCGCTATCATCGGCTGGTAGATCGTCATCAGCATCCTCAACAGTTACATTAGGGTCGTAAATTTGCTTAGATCGCCTCTTAGCTAAATCTCTCTTGCTTATATTAGTTAAATTAAAATCTTCCAAACAATCATTTTCTTTTAATAAGTCTTTCGTTTTATAAAAGAAATTCATCAAAATCTCTTCCATAACAGGTATTTTCTTTGAGAAGCCACCTGAACTTTTTAGACTTGAATTCGAACTGTGCAAACTTTTCGTTGAAGACTGGAAATCTTTTAACAAGCCCAGTATTAACTGCCGGTGATTCTGAAATCCAGCAGTCAATATTGGAAATCCCTTACACAGAAATATATTCAAAATTTGCATGGATTCCTTGTAGAAAGTCGACAAAATGATCTTGTTATTTAAAGTTGTGACTATTTTCGACATTAAGTTGAGTACGTCTGCCGAGGTTGCCCACATTTGTATTTGTTCTGTATTAGTCAAACCTGCGTTTAAATTCCAAATTATTTGATCGCTCAAAGCAGTTCCCAGGTTCCTAAAGAGCAGAGTAAAGTTGCTTTTATTTATACTTTTCAAAGTTGGCAGAATGCTATTTTTATCGCGGAATTTTTCTACCTCATTCACTAAAGGACTGACAATGTTTTTCAAATATTTTATGTCATTGTTATCCAAGTATACTTTAATTAAGGTATTTATATCTTGATTGTAAAATAGACCTTTTTCATGTTCCTCCCATTGTTTCGATAAAAAATTATGTGCCACTTTTCTCAGAATAGACTGTATGTTTGATTCAGTAGAGTGCTCTTGGAAAGCCTTCATTAACTCTATAAGAGACACGGCAAAAGACAGTGTTGTACAATACTTCTCATGGCTCTGAAATTTAGTTAACAAGTTAAACATCGAGAATGATGCATCATCTTCTACTTTTGCAACGGCTCTCAAAGAACATTTCAAGAGCGATACGTTGTTATTTTTAAACTCAATCCATCTAAAATAAATAGTAAGCAAGTTGTATATTTGTTCTAGACACGAACAACTTTCGTATATTTTAGATAAATACATTGAATGCATGTCAATTTCACCGTCAACCATGTGGCATTCTATAAACGATATAATAAAATTCATATGAACTATTATTTTCGGTAATATTTCACTTATTATTTGCACTTGAGCTTCTGCTTCTGAGCGATTGTAAATCACCACAGGATTCTTGGTCAGAAAAGTATGCTTTTTAATCCTTGAAACTAAAATCTTTTCGAGGTTGCAGTTCAAATGTTTTAATAGGTAGTTTAAAATCTCAAAAGTAAGTTTGTTATCATCTGCGTCGTGAGGTGTCAAGTCGTATCGCAAGAGTTCAATTAGAGATAAATTCAGTGGTCTAAAATGTATATTATGGATAGCAGTAAGTTTATTTTTTACAGGAGCCGTCTGCGTTTGATGGGACCTACTGCTTTCCGGCAATGTGTCATTTTTGTCCGATTTTTTCACTTTTTTCTGTTTCCCGGCCTGTGCCTTGTGCGCTCTTCTTTCTACTTGTTCTCTGATATTACTGATGTTCTCTGCGTATGAAAAATATGTAGGTGGTTTGTACGTCATATCTTTTTTCAAAAGTATTTCTTCTATTGTTTTTTCTAATTCTCTCAATTGTAGTATCCTTTTAAGAATCTTTGGTCGAAGGACATTTTCGTCGTCTTTTTGGGACGCAAAAGCGTTAAGTAACTCGCGAAACCAATTTATGCAATGTATATAACAGTCTAAAATACTTGAGACCGAAGATTCATTCAAATCGACTACAGAGTCGATATCCACTTCCGGCATGACGACAGGGCACCCCAGCAAAGCATCTATATTCGATAAGTCGCCATCATCCTTTTTATAGTGCAATCCTTTAACAAGTTGAAACAGTGGTGATAATATTTCAATATTGATCTGTTTATTATCTTCCAAAGTAAGACCAGCAATATTGACAGACCATTCTTCGTGAATTTCGAAGATTTCATTCAAACATAGTTGTGTTGATATTTTAATGTCGCCGAATGTTTTATTATCAACTTTGTCCACAAGGAAATTATCCTGCCAATCACCAGTCAACACTTTATTTAGCCACACAATGAAATGTTTGTTCATATTAGTAGCTTGCTGTATAATGTTGTATAGCTCGTCGTAGAAAAATGCTGTCATATCTGGAAAATATCGAACACTGTCGCTTATGAGTTTAATGATTTCTCCTGCTTCGCGTAGATCCCGCCCAGGTAAGCATGAAGTGAAACTTAAAGATATCTCATCATCAGCGTCGTAATTCAATGGAGTTACATTTTCCCCATTCCTCGTCTCCGTCAGATACTTGACGGCATTGATTCCCGCGAGAATGCCCTGTATTTTAATTGAAGAAATAGGACTACCCAGCTCCTTCCTAATAATTATTTGAACTTCATCTCTTATATCTGTATTTTGGACACTGAAAGCGAGTCGACACACCAGGTTCATGACAGCTCTTATTTCAGTTAAGGTCATGTCGTCCATTTTATCCAATAATGTCAGTATTTGTAGACTTTGGGACATCATTAGAGACAAGTTTTGAGATGCGATATTATTCAAAATATTGAGTATGTTCAAAACTGACTTTTTGTTATTTAGCACCAATTGAAGTAATTCGGATACAATTATCGTACAACAGTCATTGAGCTCAGAAAACATTACCATGTACATACGAGCTGCAAATGTCTGCACTAAGGGTTCCATATTGGACTTCAGCAAGGAGTTTGTAAGAGTAATAAGGGACATAGAGTTAGCCAAATTATCCTTTAAAATAGGCTTAAATTTTTTGAATGCTTCTTCGAGTAAGTCTTCTTTCAATATTTGCATTTTGATTTGTTTCCTCATTATTTGCTCAACCTGTTTTTCCCTTTCATCGGTTGTAGAATAGAAAATTAAAAAGAAAATTATGTCTATTGGCTTGCAATCAGAACTGGTTTTAAAACTTGATAAGACATTTAGCCAGGCTTTGGCTATAGCTTTTGAAGAAAGCATAGAATTTCTTATTGCTGATGCGGTCAAAACTTGACTAGTGGCCATATCATTCGGAGAACCAACTAAGGAAGACCACGTTAGCTCCTTTCGCAAACTCTTGATGTTCTCTACATATTCATTGTCGCCCAGTCGACCAGGCATAAGTAAGAATTTAACGAAATTCGAATAGTAAGTAGCATTTGATGGATGTATATTTATTAATATTTGCTTTTGTAACAGCTTAAACTGTGTATCAGACAGACAAAGATATGTCAAACAATCCAAGATGGATGGAAGCAAGTCCCGGTTAGAAGAGATAATCTGGCACATTTCAGAAGCTACATTATCATGCTCCTGATCACCAATTATGTCGGGAATGGCAGATATTATTTCAAGTCTCACAGATTTATCCGAGTCTGATGCTAGCAAATCAATCAACTTTGCTGCTAGCAACTCTGAATTTTCAACTGTGTCTAGACCAGAGAGAGATTTTAGTATCATTTTCACAACTGTCTCAAATTTGGGTTGGCCGATCACGTCTATCGCTTTGTTGAACATGCATTCTATTAATTTATCTTGTAGACAAGTTACACTAAGAAGTATTTTTATAACGCTGTCGCGACAAGTGCGCGTGTTTGGAGCATCGTTCGCTGGTCCAGCAATATTTTGGAAAAGGTAGTGCATAAATATTTCCTCATTGTCACATGCATTTTCGAAGTCTGCCAGAAAATTTTCTATATTGCGGGGATAATCCTCATGCTCCAGAAGTGCCTTTCTGAGACTACGAATAATATAGACAGTTTCTTGTGATGCCACACATTTGTCCGGGGGATCTTTCAGAAAAAGGCCAGAGTCCCGTAAGGTTTTTTGGAAATATGTCAGAGTATGTTCCCCACTCTTCCGTCTTTTCAATTTACCTCCAAAGCTAAGAATACCTGGAGGTCTTTTATTGCTCATTTTATATCACTAGGTAAGTAAAAGTTGGATTTTTAAAGTATTTCCTGATGAAATATCTATCTGAAACAAAGCAGAAAATGTTATTGATATTATTATTAATGTTGTTAAAAAATCTAAATAAATTTCAATACATGACACAGACACTGTGAGCTTAAAAAGAGGTTTGGCAGTCACTTATAAGAGGGTTAATGGTGAGAGACAAAGAAAATTTAAGGATGTGGTGGAGTAAGCTAGAGCTTCCGAATCCGAGGCGCTTGTGAGACTCTCGTGCCAGTGCTCTTGGATCACCACAGACTCCAACGAGCCACAAAGATAATTCTTTATAGAAAATTCTGGTCATGTAGCCCTTAACAATGGCTGCATATATAAATTAAATAATGATCATTTCATGTATGTATTATTTTATTTGATACTAGCTGGCGCCCGCGACTTCGTTCGCGTAGATTTCAAATATACCAACAGCAAATAATGTACTCAACTCTTGAAGTCAAATCTACCAATTCTAATCCCGAGGCGAGGCGAGGCAGGCGTAAAAAAGCTTCCAAACCCAAAAATATAATTAAGAAGTTCCCTCAATTGCTCATAGATCATCAGAACTGGATTTTAATCATGATGAGACCAATCTAGATGTATATA
>DWNK01000548.1:0-11282 GCA_018250315.1 Hyalothyrus neleus pemphigargyra | reverse complement strand
AATTCGCAGGTATTTCCACGATGTTTTCGCTGCTGAAGCAAGCAAAAAACCTTATAAAATATAAGTTATTCATGTCTTTCTATTTATTATTTGTATCTTAACTAGTAATTCACTTTTCAAAAGAACGTTTCTTAAGTAAGGTAGCACACCTAACATAAACGACGTATTGAACGAAAGTATTAGTTTCACAACGTGTTCAGATAAATTATTTCCCAGCAAACCAAACATTCTGATTTCTAGCAAATTTATATAAAATATGTATATTTTTTTATAAAATAAATTTAAAGTTATAAAAATAAAAGCTTGTATTGAGCAATGAGCATTCAACCAGTCTATGTGTACGACGTGAATATTTGTGAAGTTTGACAATAAGGTATAAAAACAGGACAGTCAAATCCTTATTCTGATAGCAGACCCGAGGGCAGCATATGGACAGTAATAATTTATACGTAATTTAGTTATTTTAGTTATTTACTTTCAATCAAATTAAACATTAGAACACAGCACAGGCAAATCCAAATTCGAGATACGAATTCCATCACATTTTAAATATCCAACTTATTTCGTTCAACTCAGCTGCATGGACTCTAGGTACCACTAAATGGAATTGCCGATGAAAAATAGAGCACAGGAGGCTAACAGGCCTCCTCGCTTTATACGGAAAAACAGGTTTTCCCGTGAAAAATTACTCGCCGTATCCATCTACAACGATCTCTTCCAATCAAAACTTTACATACAGAAGCGAAACAATTTCCCGGATCGAATAAAAACAAAAGCGGAATAAAATAAAAGAATGGAGTTTTCTATCGTATCCGGAATAGTTTGCAAGCGGATCGCAGTCGCCATGTTCAATTCAGACGGGGTTGTATTACGTGTAATTTTCGTCTACGGATATTAAAGATAAAAATGTTGATTGTATTGAGCCTCTGACCTCTGAATTCATCGGTTTCCCGCTGTCTTCTTCAGGTCGTCCGTCCACCTGGTCGATGGACGACCTGTGCTCCTTCTTCCAAGATGGGACCTCATCTTGGAAAAAGAGTACTAGTAAGTAGAAAGTAATAATTTCTATTTCTACTACTAAGCAGTAGTTAATATTGTCTCTACTCCATTTTAAGAAAGCCAGGTTCGCATTTCTGACATACCTATCGCATTCATGTAGATACTTATTGAAAAATAAAATTATCACATGTTTTTCTGGCGGAGGAAAACGACTTGAGAAAACCTATATATATGTACGTGGCTAGTGGTACGTCATTTTTTTCTTCTGGCATTACACTCTAGATTAGCAGAGGAACAGGAAACTGGAATGTAAAGTTTGTGACATTTATGTTTTGGCAACTTTTGTTTGTCCTTACATATTTGTCATAGCAATGAAAATTCTACACGTAATAGAAGATTTTGCTGCAGGGAGAGAGCGTTAGACCATGAAATTGGTCCAGTCTGGCCCATCACAGCAACGCATCGTCGCTTAATTGTCTCCCGGCAAATAGGATTAAAATTCTAACTGCATAATGGTCCAAATTTTTGGAATTTTTCTTTGACATTGATAAGCAAGTTAGTATTCGTAAATGTTATAGAGTTCTAATAACTACTTGTCTATTTAACAAATTGTTTCCTATCTCTGTGTGTGATGTAACTACTTCTTCTTATATTCTTATATTTGTAACTAAAATTAATGGTCCATAGCACAGACGTAGAGACTTACATAAATATTTTTAAAACGGGTTTTAGTATATAATATCAAATAAGATTATTTTTTCGTCTTTCTCCGTCAATCCTCGTTGGAATAATTCAGACCGCGTGATGGAGTATTCAAGGCCTCCCGTAGTTGTGGAGAGAGTCACGTGCCACGTGTACTGGGTTTAAAGAATTGGAGCAAGCTAATTAAAATTAAAAAGTCACTTTAGCGTGAAATTATTTAGATACGCATCAAATACATATAAAACTATTCAATATATTATTTCACAATAACTCTAAAAGTCATATGAATATTAAATTCAGAAAAAGCTTTGCAAAAGATTTGTTTTGGTAATAACGGTGATTTTTAAAGCTTTTTAAGTGTCATTAGAATTTGCTACGATCACGCCGAGAGATATCAGGCGCCATAAATGTTATGTAAAAAGATAGGGTACTCGAAAAAACTATAAGCAAAAACTATAACGCAGAAGTAGCAGTCGAAAGGTCCGTGCAAAAAATTGTTTATAGATTTAAGTGCAAAATCGCTTGAGACTCTACATCGTTTCGCATAGCTTTTACTTTAAAAAGGGAGTGGATTGTTATGCGATTCTCAATCCAATACAGAACGATCCCACCTATTGTGAATTCTGTAGGTCTGAAATTTATTTGACAGCACCAGTGTCTGTGGAGAATGGAAAATGGCGGAATGGTAGAATACGTTACATTATGGATATAACTCATGGTTTGTTTTTGGCGGGGCTCCGACAAACGTTATTGGTATTTAGGGGCATTTAACTATTCGGGGCAATGGCTTTTCTTTTTTATCGTGAATTATGAGACAGGGACGGCTTGCCGACAGTGTGAACTTTAGTTACGGTGGGAATTAATATTGTCTTAAATATGTCTTGACATAAGATACTTGAAAAAATTTGTACCACGCAAGTGGCAAAGTTTTGCAACCACCTGTGTTACCGATCCACATGCTGGCATGTCAGCTATGTTAAAAATAAAGTAATGTTATAAATGGGAAAGTTTAAAATAAAACCAAACTAATAAAGTTTAGATATTTGTTACTCACTCGCTGAAAACTATTGACTTTTTGCTTAGTACATAGAATACCTAATATAGTGGGATAATTTATACAATTTGTGCACGTGGATGAGGTCGGGAGTGGTAAAATTGTATTATTTAAATAATTGATATTTACATAGTATTACGTGAATATAACGATGTATGTTAATTCTAATTTTTTATTTAAAATTTGTATTAGGCAATATTTAAGACACGTGTATGTACCTATGCTTTTGGATTAGTTTCACAGATTTTTCGTCTTTTGTAACTTATATCTACGTAAATTGCATCTATTAAACTTAGGTATGTTCTTCGGTACTATCGGTACTTGTTCTATCGGTCCCTAGGTATCGCTAGGTAGGTACTACAAGAGGGGTTAAAATAGGGGTTAAAATATTACGTCTATCTCAGTTTGCAATTGTTTGTTTTAATATCTGAATCATGTTAAGAAGGTATTTATGTATTTAATAATAATATCAAAATAAGACACCATATAAACCTGCCGTAGGCAGTAGCAATATTTAGATCTAAGGGTTATATCAAAGCAAACGCTAATAAAATGCTTATAGCTACTGTTTTAATTATTAAATTTTAATATCTCCCTGACATTAAAGTGAGAAGGGTAATGAGATCCTCGTTTTCTTTGTTTCGAACATTTCTGCTTACCGACTATCACGGTGTTCAATGTAGTGACAAGAGCTTGCTTAGATCTGAATCCCCATATATATAAATTTTATTTTTATTTGCTTTACAAGTATAGGTAGGTAACATTTCTTTTGAAAATAAATAACGAGGTATGACAAAAACGTCTTTCTTATTCTCAATCACTTCGATTCCATTCACTTGTCGTATGTTGGTTGTAAATGTTATACAAAAAACGAATTAACTTATTATTCAAGTTATCAAACCGTAGTAGGTTAGTTTGTAATGGAAAAAAAACTTGAAATAAGTATTTATTTACTGAATGTGGTGTTGAAATATTTATTTACTGAATGCTGCAGGCAAAAGCTAGTAAATTTGGAAATTATCCAGGCATTTACGTTTGATAGAGTTAGGCGTCACCATAGAGTTTGCGTCGAAAAGATATTTTCAGGATTTAGTCAAAAAATTAAGACAATAAAAATATTGCTTGTAGTTTTTTTGTAGTCAGTATTTATAAGTTACTTACTTCATCTGTCAAATTAATTATGATTGATCGAATTCTAGTACGATGTTTTATTGTTTAATTATTTGATCGCCATAGGCGGATTTGGAAAGCGCACCTTATCCTTACCGTTTTTGTAAGTCTTACGACCTCAAAAACGGATAACTCGTTATGTGCACCAGGCGTGCATTTCAAGATAAGAGATACCTAGGCTAGGGAAGGGACGTGCTTGCTCCGAAGAACAAAAGTTCTCTGTGCAAGAGTTGTAGTTACTAGTAACTTTTTTTATAACCACGGAGAAAGTATTTACTTATTAATTTTATATAATTTCTTCCGAGGTTTTGGATATTAGAAAAAAATACAATTTAAAGACGGAATCCTTTGAAAAATAACCTTTAAAAAATTTTGCATTTATTTTCTTTATCTTAAAGTAAAGGAAATTCATTGTAATGTTTTATAATTTAAATTGCAACAAATTAAAAAGCCATACGTTTTATTAACTCTTTATTCTTTTGAATTTTCGAAATTAATATTACAATATTGAATGCGGGTTTCATATACAATCACCCAACTATTTTGCTTATTTTATTTAACCACGACACAGTCAGGATGTATCGTACTCGTGCACTAGACCACATTCAAGACCTTCAGGCTAACCGCAATTCGTTTAACTGTAAATCACCTCATGTACCTACGTGTGTAAGTTACCCGATTAACTTTCGTAAAAGCAGTAGCTTGTAATTAAATAGCATGTTTAATTGCCTTTACTTCGCTTTTTTGCTATTTTCAAGTGTGTTTATTTAGATTTGATATTCAGATATAAACACGTTTAAAATTTTGGGTATAGTGTGATTTAATATGTACCTTAAGGTCTGTTAAAATGTCGTCGAGTGGAACGAGTACAAAACTTCTAATTACATAAATATTTAACATAAAACGGAAATATGAACAAAAAATAATTCGCCACATAAACTTTCACAACTATTTACAGTTACTTTACATTAAGACAATTTAATTACTATTTTCAAAAATATAGATATAGGTACATACATACATTACTACATTAATGTTAAGATATAAATTGATCGTTTAAATTATAATCTAACAGAACGGAAGTCTTGTTAATAACGTAATGAATATAAAAAAGGCACATAACATAACAAAGTGTAGTTAAAATGAAATAACTTAAAAATTTAAATCGAAACAACTGGGTCATAATAAAAATAAAGTAATATAAGGAGGGATTGTTCTGAATGGCGTAAATATTTAAAATAAAATAAATATTGAAATCTAAATCAGCTAGGTATTAACGATAATACCTTTAGCCTACGACACTAGCAATATGGCAAGACAGCATTACGGATGGAGGACGTATAGGTATAATCTATTTAGCAAATTGCTCATTGTTTCACGTGAATTATCTACAGATATTTACGAGGCAGAAACAATACAGAAACCTGACATAAATCATTGGACGTACATACTCACAAATAATGCGAGATACATATATAAGCTTTACCTATTGGTTAAGTTGATTCATAATAGTTCCAGTAAACTAGCTACTATTCCTACAAACGAATTGTAATTTTGCACAGTCCCATAAAAACGAAAGGAACAAACATTAAAGCAACTTATTCACGAAACGCAGTATAATAGGGTAATTATATGCAATGAAAAAATAACTATTTACTCGTAATTTGTATACAACGTTGTGCTTATACTTTTAAAAATATAGAAATGTGCCGGATCATCTAATTTGATCTTTTTGCAAAAGGATTTACATAAAAATAAATATATAAATTATTTATCGTAACGTAACGGAAATTATTTGTAACTATATTTTCAAAAAACCATATTATATAGTAAATCCTGCGCTCAAAAACATGTTGCGTCCACAATTACTCGTAGCAAAGTCGTAAAAGAGGAAAAACGAAGGTTGAGTCCGTTTTAGTTACTTAATGTAACTATTTTGTTTATTATCTTCTCAAGTAAAATCTAACTACTTATTACAGATGTTAGCTAAATTGATTTAAAAAATCTTAAGACGTTTTATTTTTACAATTATTAAAGTCAATTCAATTATATTTGTTTTCTTTTGTCTGTATATTGTTTCGCTTTGTAACCTTTGACTAAGTTCTCATTGCTGTTAATAATTATTACGGATACAGTAAACGCATATCCGGCACATCTCTACTTCCTGAGCTTCGTGTGTACGTCCTCTTTACTCAGAGAAGCAATATAATTTAATGACGATACAATAATTACGTTACTAAATAGGTTTAGGTAAGCGTTTTATGAAATACTTCACCGCCTGGTTTGTTTTACGCTTAATGTATTGTGTCTACGATATTCATTACCTAATGCATTATAATTTATAAAGCCTACTTATACCGAAGTTACTTAAGTACATTTTGTTCGATTTCAATCCTCGATTTCATATAAAGTAATGGGATAAGGTCTATTCCTACTAATGACAACCTTATTTTTTAAACATGAAATCTGCTTTTGATGAAAATGTGTCCAAAATATTGTGTCGACAGCTTTCGATATTGCTAATATAATATCGAAAGTCGTCAATTCTAACACAATGAAGTTTGTAATAAAATAATAATTAATAAATAAATCTAGCTTATATGGTTTTGACTTCGGCCAGATGAAACACGACAGTTATGATGTTTGTACGCAATGTTAAATTTATTTTCAGGTTTAAAATATTATTACGATGCATATAGTTAAAGTATGATTAAACATGATTTAGTTCACAATTACTAATTATTGCTTTAATATAAAGTAGAATTTTACATGAAAGTTGTTTTAAAATTATTATAATTATATGGACATTTTTGAATAAGATTAATGTACTTGTGGAATTCTTACACCTACACAGGACTTTATCTTGCGCTAATGATATCACGACATTAATTTAATATTAAGTTTTACACTTCTACGGATATATCATATTAATAATATTATAAACGTGAAAGTATGGATGTTTGTTACTACCGAATGGCTCTTAATGAAACTGCAGTAGTATAATTGCAGTAACATCAGAATGAAAAATAGGCTATAATTTATTAAAAAAAATTAGGGTTCCGCATAAAAAAATAAAATCAATGAAATCTAAATATTTTTACTACGCGCGTAATTTATGAACCGATGTGGAAATTTATTTTTTTATCTGATTGATTGGTCTCATCCTGATTAAAATCCAGTTATGATGATGGGATTCATTGCAAACAATTGAGGGAACTTCTTAAATATATTCTTGGGTTTGGAGGCGTTTTTACGCCTGCGGGTTCTCGGGATTAGAATTGATAGTTTTCACTTCAAGAGTTGAGTACATTATTTGCTGTTGGTACATTTGAACGAAGAAGAAGAAGAAAGAACGAAGAAGATCCACGCGAACGAAGTTGCGGGCGCCAGCTAGTTATCTATAATCTATTTATTGAGACTATTCCAATGAACACTACTTCCGAAAGTCGGTGTAGGATATCTTGCAACATCATTGTAGTAACAGAACAACTTATTAAATCTAAGTTGAATTATTTTTTAACCGACTTCATTATTATTTCATTTTATTTTGCGGTAGTCGAGTTTTTATTTTCTTTTATTTACTGTGTTCATCATCAATTTATTAATGTCGCACTGCTGGATTCGGATCTTTCTCAGATTAAGAAAGGAGGCTTTGGCCTAAACCGCGCCGCCCAAATCGGAATTAGTAGATTTCACACACCGTTGAGATCTTTTTATATAACTCGCATGTATGTAGGTTTCCGCATGTTTTCCTTCACCGATAGATGACTGTCCTGGCTGTAGATTCTTTCGAAATTTCTTATTGTGTATTAACGTTATAGTAATTATTCTATCGAAAAAAATTAAATGTAAATAAAATCTATGTTTCAATCTATTTTACACGTTTCAATATAAACATATTTATATAGTAATGTTTGCCCGCTCAGCATCAAGAAACTATTGTATTTTTCCCAAAATAAATAGGAAACTTTATTTTGCTCCTGACAACATGAGCTGTAGAAAATTTTACATACACAAGACACAAGTGCTTAGGGATTTGAGATTGCTAACAACAACAGAGCAGTCGCAATTCTTACATGCAGCTCGAGAATCACATATTGCATTTCTTTGTACACTTGAGTACCTAACCTTATAATATTCGCTCTTGCGTTTACTGAACACTAGAGAATTGAGGTAAGTAGTAATGTATGTTTCACATCATTGTAATATTTGAAAGTTATGCGATTTACATGTAATTACTAATAATCCAAATAAGATGAGTAATGTACTTTACTTAAAATTCATATCATTGGTGGTAGGTAAGTAATGAAAACTTCGTCCAACCTTCCCATGTTTAACGTAACGTTCTTCCTATGTACATGATTATATTATAAGGTACACATTAAGCGGCTTCAAAGATTTGGTTCAAAAATTTTATACAATATTATTATTTTATAATTGGGTTTTTGTTTTTGTTAATTGCTCAGTACTTGTTATAAGTGAAATCTCATTTTAATCCACTCACACACACACAAAAAACATGATCAACATAAGTTCAGCCATTTTTTCGAGGATAATTTATAATTTCAGAGACATATGTATATAATCAGAAGAATTATTAACATTAAAAATGTGTAGCTCTAAAATATCATTAAAGTCTGAAGGAGCGGAAACTGAGCATCCGGTCAAAAGTTATACACTACGCCCAACGTAGCAAGCTCGTAGCAACTTCGTAACCGTCTACGAGAAACGTAGCATAATTCTAAAATATCAGCGTAGTAGTTTACAATCCCTGTACCCTTAGTATGAGTAGCAATCAAATAATGCTTGATACAGATTTCGTATTGACTTATTAGTCCGACGGTTTAATTGCCTGAGAATGTCTCGTCGAGGTGACGGATCTTTCAACCGTTACAACTTTTATTAAACGCAAAAAACACATTAAAATATGAAGCAAACTGTGATTTAGGACACATATAATCTAATTTGAAAATAACATTATTATATACCTTATAATGCAAATAAATAAATTGATTTACTGATTGAACTAACCGGCACACGGCACATTTAAAAGATACATCGCATCCTTAGGGTTCCGTTAGCTCTCTTGCATAGAAAGCCCTAATATGAGGTAGCGAATAACGTGTATGAGATTAATTAAACTAGACAATAATGATCCTTCGGACTTTGTGAGTAAAAAATGTACATGATAAAAATTTTAAAATATGTTCGCTATTCTTGAAATTAATTTTAATCTCTATCTAACTAGGCCATGGATTTAAACTATCTCGAACATTATCATAAGCACTGAATTTCTGAAACTATTTAAAAAGTATATAATTTAAATTCTTTCTTAATTGTAGTGTATGATGTCGGCGATATTTTTATTAAAAAGACTAATTACGTAAATTATTTAGCAACTGGAAATATTTTAAATTTATTATATTACGGTGATAAATAAACACTCGGGTCACAATGGGACTTTACTACCAGCAAGGCATACATTCGGTGGGGAGATTCCAACAAACGAAGGATCTACCTTCAAACTGTACATTAAACTTACTTCATAGTTAATTCCTCCTCACGCCCCGGGTTACCCCCCATACAAACTTCACTACGCTCTATTTATAATCATAACTCAAACACAACACAGGAATTTCGTAACATACAATAAACTACTATATAATTGGTATCACGTGTCCCAGACGTATTGTTTGTTGCCTAAGGGGGTGTTCACTATTGCTGGTAGGCTTAATACCAAATATAATATTTTGATACTATTTTAACTGCACTGTATTAATCCATAAATCTATACGAATATTATAAATGCGAATGTAACTCTGTTTATCTGTCTGTTACGCTTTCACGGGCAAATTGCTGGACCGAATGTAATGAAATTTTACATGGAGATAGATTCAAGTATGGGGATGAACATCGGTTACTTTTTTCTAAAATCAACTCCTATGGGGTGAATGGGATGGGCGAAGCCACTGGTGGGCTTGTCTCCAATATTAGCTAAATTTGGGAAGTAGCCAGATGGTAAAACCATCACTGGGGGTGTACTATCTACTTGAAGAAGATCAGCGTTACAGCTTCTGAGGACTAAAATAGTCACCTCACATGTAAATGAACTATCAAACTAACCGCTGGTATGTGGAAGTACTTATTAGATATCAACAATGTTGATAGCAGTAATACAGTGACAAGCTGAGCGGATGCTCTTTCATAAAGAGCTCATATTAAGCTGGTCAATGTATTACTGTTCCATTTCTGGACTTGGAACTTATTTTTGAATGCAAAGAATTCATTTTGTACTATGTTTATCAATTATGTAGGCGGAGAGTTCAGAGTGCTTCTTTCGGAACATTTTATGGAACTTTCCCAAATATTAGCTTCTTTCATAAAAAAAGCAAGTGACAAGTGTTTCATTGATTTCGTTGAACCCTGGTTTCGGATTGGACGCACACATGTTCATATAAAAACACATACGAAAATCCCTTTAATCGTCAAATCGTGCCAAATAAACACAACGTGTGGAAACACACTAACATTGCGAAACTTGGTTTCTACTTAATTACTATCAACATTGAGGGGATGGGTTTGTATTTACGAATGTTTGAACGGTATTATAATTCGCGATAGAACATGCGTGATTTTGTGTGGGTTCGTGTGATAAGTTTGTATGTTTTCTGAATGGTCCTGGGACGGAATATATTTCGAGTGTTTTGGACATTTTATTTATTTATAAATATATCAATAGCCATATTCTGATGAACAATACTCAGCTATAAGAACGATGTGAGTAAGCGGACTTAATTGACAAGGATCCGGATACATCTCTGAAAGACTGACAACCGACGAAGAAGGATAGCAAAGGTTACTGGTGGTGAGCTACCATCGTGTGAACTGACTGGCTAGCGACCACCCTCAGACCCGAGTCTACCGTCAATAATGACTTGTCGTGTTCCGGTAGTGCGTCTAAGAGCCAGAGTCCCTCTTCCCACCCTTCCCACCCTTTCCACCCTTCCCATCCTGTATATCCTATCCCGTCCCTGTTCCTGGTGACTCCTCAAATGTTCATAGGCGGCGGTGACTACAATCAGGCATCTCGCCTGCCTCTTCGTTTTACTTACACATAAAAGAAAAAATAGTCGAGTGTGTCATACTCGGTAATGAGTACTTGAGAAACCCTAATAAGTATGTTTCTATATGCTATTAATAAATGCTCTATAGATAATTGAGCATTTTACCATCAGGTGTTTTTTTCATTTAGATCCTCCCAAACGTCCGTTAAAAGGTTCGCTTCAACAAATTCTCGGATTAAGAACCTAATAGTGTATTACAACGAACAAAACAAAACCACTTTAATAGACTGTTT
>DWNK01000547.1:0-11287 GCA_018250315.1 Hyalothyrus neleus pemphigargyra | reverse complement strand
TTTTATATTTAACAGTATAATTTGTGGTAAACATTTGACCAATTAAAAAGAATAACATAAATATGGTAATTGCTAAACTATTTTGGATGAGGAAATCAGATATTTTACGAAGGATAAGCTATTTTGAATACATATCGAACCTTAGAGTGTTTAAAAACAAGAAACTAAATAATATAAAACATACACTTGATTTTTTACGACATCAACACAAATACATCAAGCAATTGCATCGCAAATGTTGGATCTTACAATTTATTTGAAATATGTCGATTTCAATAACGTGGTTGCTATTGACCATTCTTATCCTACTGAACTACTAAAAAAATATTTCAAAAGTTTAATATAGGTAGATTCCTAGAACATGTAATGTGTTAGTTAGGAATATTTTTCTACAGGGATTTACAATACGGTTTATCATGCTTATGGTATTCACAATTATCAAAGATATAATACCGCATTCTACTATATAACAAATCGTTACTTTCATTTCAGTGCATTCACATATGCTGGTCGAAACATACTGATGCTGTTCATGATAGTGATCGCACTTCTAATATACAACAGATACGTGAGTATTTTGGATTTCTGGGAACAGTTGTTCGCGGTGCGGAGAGTAATCTCGTGGAGATAATGTATGTCTTCCGTGCTATTTATAGGCAATGTGTTTATTAGACGGCTACTTGCTATTAGTAAATGCCTTATAGTGATCGCTAGTTAAATTTCTAATACTGAATTTTTGAAACAATCGTTGCATTTTGCAAATACGATTTTTGATCTGTAGTATATCCTATACTAATATTATAAATGCGAAAGAAAAGAAGAAATAACTGTGTCAGTCTGTGTTACGCTTTCACGGCCAAACTACTGGACCGAATATAATAAAATTTAATATGGAGATAGTTTGAAGTATGAGGATGAACATAGCCTACTTTATAGGTTATTTTTTTTCATAAATCTCCCCTATGTGTAAATACTAAATAGTCAAAATCATAACGCGGGCAAAGACGCGAGCGGAAAACTACTTTGCTATATATGTATTCATAGTTAAATGTTACTAATGATATATAGGGGAAGAAATTTCCAGATCCCGATCCCGGATTCTTTCGATGATTGAGGAATTGCGCTAATTTAATTAGTCCTTATTCTAATCTTATTATCTTAACTTATTGTATTGTGGAAACTTCTTTCAAAGTTTGATTTCATTCCCGTGCGCAACTGTGAAATATGCGGCAAAACTCTGCCTATTGATTGCGTTGACTTATAATTTTTTCACAGCTTCAAGAGTTTTTTCCTAAATATTTGATATAATATTTAATCTGATACGTTTCTTGAGCCAAAGGGTTTAACACACAGACAAAGAGAGAGACATACGGATAACGATGCGATCCTATAAGACTTCCGTTCCTTATTCACGGAACTCTATGTACTGCTACCAGCTGGAGTCGCTGGAGCGCGCGCGGCATTCGCGCGGCGAGCGCATGCGCGTGCAGGCGGAACAGGCGGCGGACCTGCGGCGGCGCAACCAGGCGCTCGTACACAACGTACTGCCGCCGCACGTCGCCAGCCACTTCATGGGCGCGCGCCACCACCACCGCGACCTCTACAGCCAGAGCTACGCCGAGGTGGGCGTGCTCTTCGCCTCCATGCCCAACTTCTCAGGTGACATTCATGTCGTTTTCCTACCTATGGGTCTATCAGGATAAGCTATAGGCATCGACTTCGAACTGTTTTCAAAATACTTAGTAAATGTGGATGACGTCGGTTGGTTATAAATATACCCTAACATATTTTCAGCGACTGATCTATCCACGTGTTTTGAAAATTGTTCCCTGAGTCGATCGCCCTTTTTTATCCTGCTAGTTGTGATGATCATATACAGGGTGCCGATTTATTTAAGTGCATACATTTAACAGCATAATCAGACCACTATGTGTGAGCGATAGAAATGAACTTTAACTGGGTGAAGGGTCGTCAGGCAATATATTGCTGAGACAAAGATGCAAAAAAAACACAAATAAACCCTCCGCTCCATTCTAAGCTGGTTTACGTAATAAGGCCGACATTTAATCTGCTTCTTACAATGGTTATCTTGTAAAGAGCAGAATGTGCCCATCTTGCAACATTGTAGGCAGATCTCAAGACAAGCTCTACGGCTATATACACATATTTTTTACGTAATAAGGTCCACATTGGAGTGGCACAAGATTCGTTAACGATACCAATTTTAAATTACATTTAATTTGTTATTTGATATCAAGACCATAGCAGAGTACCTACTGTCGGGAATTAAATCGGCACCCTGTATATATACGAGGGTGGATTGAAAAGTACTCGGCCTAACACAGAACTAAAATCAAATCTATCCACATTATTTAGTTCAGTACAGACTAGTTAATTGTATGAAGTTCGAAGCGTGTGCGATAATTAGTTGTAATTTGATAATTTTTTTAACAAAGCAATCGGACATAGTTTCTACAAATGGAGCAAATCGAGCAGCGTGCCGTCATTAAGTACCTCCATAAGAAGTGGCTATCACCGAAAGCCATCCATGATGATATGGTCAGTACATTAGCGTATTCTGCTCTGTCTTATTCATCCGTCAAAAAATGGATAGCAGAATTCAAGCGTGGTAGAGAGTGTGAAAGACGATCCCCGCTTTGGAAGGCCTTTGACGTCCACTACTGACGAAAATATTAAAAAGTACTTGATTTAAGTATGGGAGACCGCAGATTAAAAATTATAGAGATAGCCGAGATTATAGGCACCT
The DNA here is from genome assembly GCA_018250315.1 of Hyalothyrus neleus pemphigargyra. Taxonomy (NCBI): domain Eukaryota; kingdom Metazoa; phylum Arthropoda; class Insecta; order Lepidoptera; family Hesperiidae; genus Hyalothyrus; species Hyalothyrus neleus. Next base: position 8,520 of record DWNK01000547.1, on the reverse strand, counting down.
CTTATGAATGAACTCAAAACATCATAGTCTACGAATTGGGTTTCCACAAGGTGTCTGCGAGGTAGGTTCCGCGACTGCATTCAGTTGAACAAAAAATGACGCGATTGACTATTTCACGTGACTGTTTGGAGTTATTTGAAGCCGATGCAGATGACTTATTGAATCGTTTTGTTCCAATGGACGATGGGTTCATTACTGTACAGTACTGTACAGTGTACAGAAACAAAACAACAATCGAAACAGTGGAGAAGAGTCTGGAGAGAAGTCTGGTTCACGACCCCCCAAAAAGGCTAAGGCGATTTTGTCGGCAAATAAGGTAAGGCTTCAGTATTCTGGGACTCGAAGGGTGTGATTATGATTGATTATCTTGAAAGGGATCAGAATATAAACTCTGATTACTACTGTGTCTTACTACGTCGTTAACGAGAGGAAAAAGCACTTGGGAGGTCAAAGATTTTCGACAAACGACGAGGTCAAAACAGCAGTAGACGCATATTTTGACTCTAAGGAAGAATAATTTTTTTTCAACAGTCTAAATGCTTTGAATGGAAAATGGCAAAAGTGCATAGAACTTGATGGTGATTATGTAGAAAAATAAAAACATAACTGATTTATTATATGTTTATTTTCTTGGTTAGGCCGAATACTTTTCAATCCACCCTCGTAATACACACACACACACACAAACACAAACACATACAGATCATTTTGTTTTTTAAAATGCTATTAAAACACTAATAACTTAATTCTTATAATTAAAATATATCTGATTAAGTGGAATTGAGAGTATTAATATTTTTATCTATTTACACAGAAAGAAGCTCAATTATTATCTTTGTGATTCATAATTTCTAATCAGCGTTACAGATATAAATACGAGTTTTCATTAAGCAATGAGATTATTGTCAAGAAACAATTCGTACCTACTACATACACAATGAAAGTGATTAGTTTAACCTTTTTTCTGGCAGTAGGACTGTCTTTGGCTGTGGGTATGTTTCAGAAACTTTATATTATTCCAATTATGGGTGGTAGATTTTTTCTACTTTATTTCTATTGTAACAATGGAGTTAATGAATCCAAGAGGTTTTGTTACATAGTCTTCATTAGGCCCGGTCGGAGCTTGTGAGAATTAATGGTATGGAAGTTTTTTTATTCCACCATACCATCATACCATATCTATACCTACAGACCGTTCCGTCTGAGTCGTGCGTACAAGCGAGGGTACGGAACAAGCGATAGAGAGGCAATATCCGCCTAAGTGCTCGGCACTTGTTACTAGAAGATTTTTATATGTAATTAATTTGTATTTGAATTAACGAATTGAAATAGATGTTAATTTATATAAAAAAATATGTTTTCTTATGACGTTATCACGTAAAATTATCGTTCGTAAATCGACTTTACAGACAACTATTTTTTATTTTTAACAGCTCTACCAACTGAACAGCAAAGAATAGTCGGTGGTTCTGTTGCTACCATCCAGGCGTATCCATTTATCGTATCGCTGCTCCACAGTTGGGACTTCATTTACTTCTCACAGAAATGCGGTGGCACCCTCGTCAACAACAAGTCTGCACTAACAGCTGCCCACTGTGTAATGTAAGTTCTAATATTTTTTAATTTATAAGCTAAACGAAGTAGCTGGCGAGATACCTGATGGTGAGTAATCACTGCCGCCTATGAAAATTTGCAACACCAGAGGAGTCGTCAATGCTACGCCAGCTTTTTGTCCGTTTTAACGCTGTTGCTGCAAAATACTAATACTTTCCATTGTCCTTATTATTCACCTACTTCAATATAATTAGTCAGTAACCAGTCTATTCGTATGAAGCCTTACGGGCAACAAAAGCAATTCCTTAGCCTTTCGTCTGCTTGTTCTAAGAATAAGTAAAAAATAATTTATTTTTTCAGTGGTGACTCGACGATCAGGTGGCGTATTCGTGTTGGTTCCGCAAACGCCAATTCTGGTGGCATAGTGGCCTACAGTAACCTAATTACTATCCACCCTAACTACAACATACGGACGCGAGACGCCGACATAGCCATGGTCCGCTCGGCCACTACCTTCGTCTTCAGTAATACTATTCGTGCAGCAAATATTGCTGGCCCCAACTATAGTGTCGGAGACAACGTTGCCGTCTGGGCCATTGGATTTGGTTCCACCGCGGTAAGTTGTTACAGAATATATAGAAGTTTTATATTATTTCGGTCCGTACCTCAGAGGTCATGTTAAGTAGTCAGTTCCACTTCTTATCGTTAGATAGCTGTCGCTAAACATTGCTTGCTATAAGCCTTCTTAAGGTTTTGCGGATGGGGATTATAAACAATCGCATACTAATACTATAAAATTTGCTGGTGGTAAGCTCCCATCGTGTGAGCTGACTGACTAGCGACCGGAGTCTACGGTTAAAGATTTTTCGTGTTGCGGTAGTGCGCCTGAGATCCAGATTCCCTCTTCCCACTTTTCCCATCCTATTGCGGTGCCTCTGACGGCACGGTGCCTCGGGGCTAGTTCGACGAAAGGAGACCCGCACCTTGTCTCGAAAAGCGTGGACATGCATCAAAAATCCCACTCCTCCTCCACTCCTTTAGCGTTGCAAATGTTCTTAGGCGGCGGTGACTACTTACCATAGTGTATCCTATCTGCCTCCTTGCTATTCTTTTTTAATTCATTTCATTACTTATTTCAGTATGGAGGCCTACCTTCGGAGACGCTACGTCATGTACAAGTTTGGACTGTGAATCAGGTGACATGTAGGAACCGATACGATGAAATTGAAGAAGTTCTGACGACAAATATGATGTGCGCCGGCTGGCTAGACGTGGGCGGTCGTGACCAGTGCGTGGGTGATGAGGGCAGCCCGCTCATCCACAACAACGTGATCATTGGCGTACGCTCCTGGGGCTTCCGTTGCGGCCTCGCAAGATACCCCGGGGTCAACGCGAGAGTTGCGCCATTCTCCGCTTGGATCAAGGCGAACGCTTAAGTTCGGAGAACGTATTTTGGAGTACGCAAATTTCACTGCCCGATATATTGTTTTTATTTTTGTGAAATAATTTTTAATATATGTTCTTTAATATATTGTTGACACAAAAATTAATTTTTGTTTTTTATTTGGTAGTAGAGTCGAACTATCTACACGATTTTGCATGTATGGAACTGATGTTAACCAACACAAAAGGGGCATCGTTCCACGTTTAAGTTAAAAGGAAGGAAAAACTTTAATGGGCTTGGACTGCTTGTATGTTTACAATCTATGTATTTAATAAATAAAAAACTATTATTCAGCTTGGTATGATTTTAAAGTAAAACAATTTTAATAAATTTGGCAACATTTCGCTGTTCTTTAATAAACTAAATAAATTGAACATGTATATCCTCCACGTGTTAATGGTACCGGGTGCCAATTTAATAACCGAAAGTACTCCGACCTTGATATAAAACAATAAATTAAACATAATTTAAAATTTGTATTATTAAGGAATCCCGAGATAATGTAATCAAATATAGTCCGGGTGCAAATCTTGTCTTATTTGAATACAATGTTTCAAGGAATGCTCCTTGCAGTATTGTAGGCAGATAAGATAACCAGTTGCAAATAGCAAGTAGTCGCTCATTACGTAAAGTTTTACGTAGCTTACGTAAAGCATTACGTAAACTTACGTAAAGCTTTGCTTAGAATGAAGGATTTACTTGTACTTGTACTAGTATTTTTTTCTGATCCATAACAAAACACTGACGACCTCACAGCCAGATTAAAGTTAATTACTCTCGCTTTATGCATGTTGTATTTAAATTAAAAATAATAGGGATATTTAAAAAAAAATCATGTATTTTTATTGATTTGGAGATGCTGTTTATAATGTTGAAAAGATGCAGATAATTAAAATTGCTCTTTATACACTACTACGAATGTATAGTACATATACTATCAAAATATTTAAAATAATATTGTAGAATAAGAAGAAAATACTGACAATATCCTAAGCCCTGTTTTGCCTCTTGCCAATAGGCAGTCTATTTCCATGTTTTTTTTTTAAATTATTTAATTAAATTTATATATTGAATTATATTATCCTAGTATTTACAAATTCGAATTCTCTGACTACAATGGCACCTACCGATTCCATTTGTGAATTCAAATCTTGCAGGGACCCACTCGAACGCACACAAAAAATCTGCCGTTCAGTAAAAGTAATACAGACCGCAGGGCTACTTACCAGGTCCAATTCTTTATTTTCTTTTCAAACCATCCAGGAACTTATTGAAATATACGCGCAGAATTTTGTCCAAATTGGTCCAGCCGTTTAGGCGGACTTAGGTGACAAACACATATGCAGAAGAATTATATTTTATATATAATTCTTCTGCATATGTGACAATTAAATTATTCCTTACTTTGCAGGTGTATAAAGTAGATTCTTGTTGTTATATTTTTATCTACATATCTACATGTATACATTCCAAATGTTTAGCTATCTGCGTGATAGGAAAATTTTAATCAGCTTTATAGATATAAGTATATAAGATTAGGTTTATTAAGATTACTCATCAATGATAGTATACCAGTAATTAATGTCAACATGTTTATGATTTCGTATATTTCGAATAATCATTTATCATTATCGGCCTGTCGTTAGGGCCGATCCGAGCCATATTAACCTGTCTGGTAGGATCATTAGTTACGTTTTGGTGCAGAGTATGATGTAGAATGGTAAATCGACTGATTTTCTTTTTAACTTTTTCATGATTTCCATTAAACTACTCAACAGATTTTTCTTAAAAGTCAACTTTATTGAATCCGTTGAATCATGTATACTGACGCAACAGCAATCGACGAAATAAGGTATAAAAGCGACGTATTTATTGAATAAAAGTTTTTACATTTGAGGTCGACCAAAAAAAAACCAAATTGTATTTCATTAATCTATATATTAAACAAAATCTTAATCAAATATTATAAAATTAAGCATACGACAAATAAATTTAAGATTACATTACATTTGTTATAGTTAATCTTATGCGTTAGAATTGATCCAAGCGGTGAATTTGGACACTCTAGCGCTGACTCCAGGGTAATACGAGACACCACAGTGCTGCCCCCACGAGCGCACGCCCACAACCGTGTTGTTGTGGAGGAGCGGGCTGCCGTTGTCGCCCGCGCACTGGTCGCGTCCGCCTACGTCCAGGTTGCCGGCGCACAGCATGTTGTCGGTCACAGCGCGGTCGATGTCGGCGTAGCGAGATCTACACGTCGCTTGATTTATGGATGTTACTTGAACGTGACGCAAAGTTTCTGAACGGGGGCCTTGATACTGGAAAAGCAATATGCAACTTAAAATTATGTGCTTCTAATTTGTAGTTGTGTATTTATGTGCTTACTAATACACAGTATGATAATAATGCCGGTACCGTTTTAAAGAAAATATTTTACGAGAATATAGCTAGGGCAATACTTGTTTTGATTAATTAACTAGACTATTTACTACCTATTTAAATTACTAGAAACTTTCAAATTTAAAAATATTTTACAGAATAGAATATATTATTTCACTACGATTTCCAATTTCTTCTTCTGAATAGACGGCATGATGTCAAAAAAGGCATTTTGATATTTTTATTTCTAGGTACAACTCTATTATTGTCTCTATATAAAACTATATCTAGAATTGTTAAAATAAAACTATATCTGGAATACTTGAGTAACGTCATAATCATACATCTGTCATACATTATATTCTTGAACTTACTACTACAGAGCCCCATCCAATAGCCCAGAGAGCAGCTTTGTCAGCCAGATTGTAGTTAGCAGCCGCCAGGATGGCCACACGAACGGTGTTACTGAAGGTGAAGGTGATGGCAGAGCGGACGACAGCCACATCGTTGTCCAGAGTGCGCACGTTAAAGTTAGGGTGAATGGTGATCAGGTTACTGTTGGCCACGACGCCTCCATAATTGGCATAGACGGAACCGACGCGAATGCGCCACCTGATTGGAGCGTCACCGCTAAAGGAAAAAAGTTAAATCAATAGCACAGCCTTTTCTATCATTGGCATCTCTTTCTCTTTCATTATCTGTCTCTTTTATTAAAAGTGTATAATGTATTTGATATTTTATTTCAAGCATACTGATTCGAATGATTATCAAGTATTTCGATGACCTGCATCGTAATAATTTATAACTTTTATTGAAAGATTAAGACGTAGTCCTAGCTTATGACGAGATAATTCTGAGGTAGTGTCTTAAAACAGGTCAGTACTAATGACATCGTCGACGAGACAAAACAAAGTTCTAACTCAACAAAGTTAGAACTTTGTTTTGTCTCGATGACCAGCCGGACGGACGTGGGTTCAATGTCCGGACAGGTTTGAATCTAAATGATGAGTTTAGATGTATTTTCTTGATCTGGTTGATTGTGTTTGATAGGGTGTGAAACTGTGAGCGTAGAAATTATTTGATTTTTTAATTTAATGTTAGTACATACATAACGCAGTGGGCAGCAGTCAGAACAGTTCTGTTATTGACGATGGTGCCTCCACATTCTTGGCGGTAGTTAATAAAGTCGGAGGTGTACAGTAGCGCAGCGCTGAACGGGTATTGCTCAATCGTAGTCTCAGTACCACCAATAATTCTTTCCTGTTGTGCGGGCAGCGCTATGCGAAATAAGAAAATTATCATGGCCCATGTTGGTAAAAAAGTTTAGTGAAAACAGACCAATAAGAAAAAAAAATTAATGTTAAAATATTATTATGAGATCAGCGTCACAAGACCCGCACGTTGCGTTGTCCGAGGAAGAGCTAACTTCCACCATAAATCCCTTCGTTTCTTTCGTTTCAAATCCGAGAAGCATTAGCGGCTCCTCTGGTGTTACAAATGTCCATAGCTGGCGGTGACTACTTACCACTAGGTAGCCCACTTGCCTCTACGTTAGGCTTATACATAAAAACAATGTATTGTTTTCACCTCGTACCAGTCTTTCGATGTGACTTAAAAATACAATGGAAAATTCGCAGAAGCCTCTTTAAAGTAACTATCTATCTGTTAGGACCACTATCAAGCATTGCCTTAACCTACAAAACCGAGCTTTAAAGCCACGAGTCCTTATCATAATAATAATTATTTTCATATCAATTTTTTAAATATTAGTAAACGATTTTTTTAATTATTTAAACTTGGTTAAATAATATATCAGATTTAAATAATTATTTAATTAAATATATATTTTTAATACACTAACTCACCTGCCACAAATGCGAGCCCTACGGCCAGAAGTGTGATGGTTGAAATCACGTACATTGTTTGTGTTATTTGCTCTTAAACAACTAAGTTTCACTCCCGATACCTCGTATTTATATCTAATAAAACGCATTATTATTCATCCTTAAGATAATAATATTTTTCAGAATGAGTAGATGTTATCTAGGTCGCAGAGTAAAAAAGATAAAATAATAATAGAACACAAAAATACTTAATACAAGGAAAATACTATCAGGAAGTATTTTTGTTTTCAATATTAGGGAGGGTAAACATTTTAGTACTCTACTACCACTATAAGCCTGGTCCATAAATTATCTTTGTTTATGGTATTGAAGTAGCAAACGAACATGGCCAAACGACCTTATGGCCAGTGGTCACTGCCGCCCATAGAAATCTGTAACCAACTCCATGAATAACAGCAGTCTTATCTATAGTGGCAGATGCGTTACTGCTCCCAAGGATTAAGCCAGCATCCGCACCTTTCCAAGAAAACACAAAAAGTTCTTCACGGTAGAAAATAATGCGGTGTGATTTCCCCGAATAAATAATTTTGGTCTACCATATGGCAAAATAATAAGCTACTATCCACGGCTTCGCTTGCATTAAAATATAAAAACGCCAATAGAAATATTATGTTTTTTTTAATGTTAAATATATTATGATAACAAAAAAGTATTGCATATTTTGCTCCAAGATATAAACTATTACTACCTACTCGTATCTACGTACAAATAAAAAAAACTATACTTCTTTTACAGGTTTATTATATATACATATAGTATTTTTATACCTAAAATGGATGCATTGTAAGATTATGGTAAACTAGAGGAATATATAAATAAATTGAGGAAGGAGGAAAATCATTTGAGGCATAAGTTGTAGTTAAATAATCTATACACTATTTCGCATCGACGTTTGATCTCGATGATTTGAATGACCGAGAACATGTTCTTGATCGAGTCGATTGCCCTCTCAGCCGATACAAACGTCCGCATCAAAGTATTGAGCGCTGTTTCATTGAAACTCATACTAAGAATATCTACTGGTTACAAGGGTAAGTGTTAGCGACGTCTGTAGACAATAAGGCTAAAAGATCATGTTAAAAGTTGAGTTCAGGGGTATCAGTCCAACTACTTTGTCCATCCGGTTTAACTACGGTCCTTCAGTAGGAGCGGTAGTCCAACTATTATTTCTAATTGGACTATCATCCATTTACATTAGTGGTCGGCAACTTTTTTCGGTCTTTTGTCGGCAAAGGG